>JAUMHO010000006.1:3193087-3207648 GCA_032360965.1 Ulva armoricana
GCAGCACAGGCATGTAACAGCACAGGCATGTAGCAGCACAGGCATGTAACAGCACAGGCATGTAGCAGCACAGGCATGTAACAGCACAGGCATGTAGCAGCACAGGCATCTAACAGCACAGGCATGTAACAGCACAGGCATGTAGCAGCACAGGCATGTAACAGCACAGGCATGTAGCAGCACTGCTGGCCGCTCGGTGTGCATGTGCAGGCTAGCGGCCCTCACGATGCCATCCCAGTTACTACTCTTGCTCTCGCACGAGCCTGGAAGGGGTGCCAATTGTTATTTTAGTGCAGAGCAGCTGGAGGGCACCTCGGCAGCAGGTGCTGTGCGGACGCTGGACGGGCGCTGGCCTCGGCCAGTGCACCAGTCCGCGGTATGCTCCAGGGTAGGATGTGATACAACTCCAACAATGAGCAACCAAAGCACGGGTATAACAGCCACGCAGGTGTAACCTGGACCTGGGCCGTCTGGGGTTGAACGGTTGAATGCACGGTTGAATCGTTACCCGCAATGCAGCCACTGCTCTGCGCTGGCACTGCTCGTCCGTGCATGCAGATTGTCCGGCCACCAGTGCCGACAGGCCGCTGACTCACCTGCCAAGCATGATTACATCGCTCCGCATGTCGCCCAACAGAGGCGAAGCCTCAGTGGGGGGGGGGGGGAGGGGGGCGATTGCCGATGTGACGACCACAACCACGCTGCCCTGCCTGTTATCCAGGCAGTGCGATCTCGCAAGGCGGACATGGCATCCGAGGCACGTGCTGTGGTCAAGAGCGGCAGGGCGCAAACCTCGAAGGCCTCCTGAGTGCAGAGGCGGAAGCAGTGGCCAGGGCGCACGCGGCCGGCGCGGCCGGCCCGCTGCTTGGCAGACGCGCGGGTGATGGGCGCGACGAGGAGGGAGTCGAGGTCGAGCAGTGGGTCGTACGCGCGCTGCTTGCTGTGCAGAGCGTCCACCACGTACACCACGCCCTCGATGGTGAGGCTCGTCTCGGCGAGGTTGGTCGCGAAGATCGCGCGGCGCGTGCTGCGCGGCGTGGGCGTGAACACCTCGGCTTGCTGTGCTGGGGGAACGCCTACAGTGCGGGGCCGCCGGCGCTGTTGGACGGCGATTAACAATGCCTCGCACGGAGTGGTGGCGTGCGGAGAGGGGACGCACATATCCTGAGCGAAACCCGCTTTCATGGAGGGCCTTTGGTGCGCGTGGCGGAGCGGCTGGCAGCTGAAGTGGAAGCTGGTGTCCGTTCACCGGATTCCGTACGACAGTTGGTCACCGAGTAGCAGTCGGTCATGGGCATTAGGCGCATGGTGAATATGCAGAGCCCGGCCATGCATGTGTGTGTTGGGCCGCAGCTATGGCTCGTCAGTGTTGTGCTGTTACCGCAAGGGCTTTCAAGTGTTAGAACGAGACGTCAGGGGCGTTGGCCAGCGATCGACGGCCACAGTGAAGCCCAATGGCGCGTCGCTTGTACAATCCACGCCGTCCGCGAGTCCTGGGATACCGGCCCACTGGTTGCACAAGACCATACGACGAGGTCACACACGCATGCCCTGCTGGCGGATCCGGCAATCCCCGGTACACATGTGGGCCATGGCATACCCCGGCAGACCCCTGATCCAGCGATCCGCTGTCGTCCGACCACATGCATCATATGAAAGCCACACGTACGGACACTGTCAGTCGGAGGCGCCTGGGTACTGCCACTGGACCGGGACTGGAAGGATCGTGCGGCCCACATTCTCACAAAAAAAACAGCAGAGATCCTCCCCGTGGTGGCACGCAATTGCCGGTGCTGCTGCCGGGCGCGGGGGCATCACAGCAGCGGGCAGCGCGGCAGCGGCGGCAGCGCACCGGAGTGCAGGGGCAGCGGCTGCAGGCGGGTGGCCAGGCTGCGGATGGCGGTGCCACGGAGGGCCTCGTGCGTGAGGTCGATGCATTGCTGCACCTCGCCGCCGCTGCTGAGGAACACGAGGACGTCCCCCGGCACCTCGGCGCGGTGGATGTTGAGCACAGCGTCCACGGCCGCGTGCAGGTAGTTGGTCACCGGCGCCTGCACGGGCGCACCCCATACAGCAGCAGCCATCGCTCGCGCGCAGCAGCGAGGGATCGCTCCCTGCTGCGTCCGCCGCTGCCAGGTTTGCCAATGGCCGCAATCGAATGCCGGCAGTGCACGAGCCGCGGGGTGGACCGTGTGGTGTCATGAGACAACATGGGTATCGGCCCACAGCCAGGTGTGCTGCACCCCTCCTCCCCGTGGCTGATGGACCAGGCACCAGCACCTGGCTGCCTGGAGCGATGCCTGATGCAGTCACACCCTGACGCCCCAGGGATACAAGGGAACACTGATCGTTTCCAGCGTCACACGCACAACTCCCATCATGGACCCCTACAGGTTCAGGCGGACGGCTGCGCCAAGTGGGGGGCGCATGCATGCACCTCATTGTGTGCAGCAAGGTATGCGGCGGAAGTGCGGCTATCCATCAGACAGTGCGTGAAGCAGCACACGGTATGGGAGGGTCGCCGGGGAGGAACAGCAGCCTGCACAAGGCTGGGGCAGACCCGTGCGGCCGCACCATCAGCAAACATGAGTTCTACTGTCAGGCATTCTCCGGTCGATGGCACAAGACCGGGTGTGAGAATTCTCCCGGTGTTCTGCGGGAGGAGGAGATATCGGCAGGGGTTTCGGCAGGCCGGCCGGGCTGCGGTCAGAATCGATGCAGCTGCTGTTCAGACTGCAGGCGGCGGCGGAACGAGGCACAGTGAACGGGGAGCATACCTTGAGGAAGTGCTCTTGGACGGGGTACAGGCGGCCTTGGACCGAGAGGACCGCGGGGGTGCCGGAGGGCGGCGCCTCGTGCTGCTGCCGCGCCCGGCCCGGCGGCGGCGGCGGCGGCAGGTGGTGCACGTTGGCGCCGGCAAAGAACAGCGCGAGCTTGGCGACGTTCATCGTGGCGCTCGAGATGATGATGCGCAGCGCGGGCCGCTGCCGGAGGATCTGCAGAGGCGGAGCGGGCATGGAGACGCGCGGTGTGATCGCAGGCATGGTGATCGCATGCATGGTGATCGCATGCATGGTGGATCGACCGACCCCACGTCGGATCGCAGGCATGCAGCGCGTCATGGCTGGCGGCCGTCGATCAGTCAGGGCAGGTTGCAGAGGCTGGTCACAGGTGTCACAGCAGGCAATGCTGCTTGTGCAGCACTGTACTGTGCTGTGGATGGAGGAGGCCGCGCTGCTGTGACACGGGGCCATGCTGATCGCCTGGGCTGGGTGATCATGTGGTTTTGATAGAGAAAGTCAGCATGTTTGGGTCTGCTTGTCAGCCTGACCGCCCAACACTGCTGATCGCTAATACCGAGCGACAGTCGGTCGGGGGTGCTTTGCCATGTGAGCATGCAAGACTACGCACGAACTGGTGAGATGTGCTGATGGTGTCGGGCGGTCTTCGTATTTGAACACAGAGTGGTGGGGGGGCGCTTGCTGCACTGCTTGATCTCAATAGCATGGTTGCGACGGGGGCAGCGCGGATGCCAGGGAGCTCAATTTGACTGCAGTGGAAGCACAAAGGCTGAGGAAGCATGGGTGAGAAAAACGGGTGAGAAAATATTGGGTGAGAAAACATGGGGTGAGAAAACAGTGGGTGAGGGACAACGTTCAGCACCGGCCCTGGAATCACAAGGGCAGGTGGTGGTGCTGGGATGAGGCGATGTAGACCTCCGGCCAGCGGGAGGCAGAGTGTGAGAGACGTGGGTTGGGGCACGAGTGCTCGCGGAGCAGACCTTCCGCAGGAGGCCTAGGAGGAGGTCCGAGGCAGCGGAGCGCTCGTGGACCTCATCCACGACGATGACACTGTACGCGGCTAGCAGCGGGTCCGTGGCGATCTCCTTGAGCAGCGCTGCGTCGGTCATGAACACGAGCTCGGTGGTCCCCTGCAGCCACACACAGCAGCCTCGCGACTGTTTGCTCCTGATGTGGTGCCACGGGATGCCGACAATGTCAGACATGGTTTTGAGCAGATGTTCTGCATGTGATGTGGCTTGTCCGTGTGGCCAGGTTGGGATACACTGTTTGCTGTGTCTGTAACCAGATGTAAGAGGATGCTCCACGTAAGAGTCCAAGAAATGCGACGGGTGCTACGTGCTCACATGGTTAGTATGGCATAAGGCAGACACCCAGACCACGCCTGTCAGGTTAACCGAGCGGGAGGCAATGGCATCGGCAACCGATTGCCAGCGTCTGGTTTCCCGTGAACGAGTTGCTGTGAATTCGGGCAGTGCGTCACCGGAGGCACTCGGTGTAAATGTAAATGTGAATGTGAGCGTGTGGGTCTGCTGGGCAGGTGACACAAGGGGCGCTTCTGGCTTGCACGGTCCTCGAGGCTGCGTGATGTATCATGTCAGGATGCGCCTGCAGCTGAGGCTGGGTGTGGAAGTGTGCAGTGTGGAAGTGTGCAGGGCTGCAGGCTGGCAGCGCACCGGCGTGAGCACATCTTGGAAGCGTGCTCGGAAGCCAACCTTGGCCCCAATCTCTGTGTTCATCTCCTCCGCCACACGTTGTGCTGTCATTGCTGCAGCTGCGCGGCGTGGCTGCGTGCACACGACCTGCATGGAGGCATCTCATCAGGAGGTCATCGTCAGAGGTGGCAGAGTGCAGTAGCGTGCCATCGGCCCAGTCGCTGCCTCGGGCACACAGAGGCGCCTGTTGCAGGCCAGGTCAGCAAATGAGTGCACATGGCGCCATGGAGTCGACATGGTTCCATTGCGTCAACATACATGTGTTCTGCACCGGACACACGGGTGGCTGTACCTGGTAGCCATCAGCGCACCACCCCGCTGCCTGAAGGTACTGCGGAATTTTCGTCGTCTTTCCGCTACCAGTCTCCCCAACCACAATAGTGACTGCGTGGTGCTCGACCTGCAAGAGAATCAGGGCTCTGCAGGAAGTGCTGTTGCCAAAACTCAAGTCAGACCCCCTCAGTTGGATCGAGATGGAGCATGCTGACCACCTCTGAGGATGCAGCCAGGTGTTCAGCGACCTGACGGTACCACAATGGCTTAGCGGTTCACACCAGATACAGAAAGTCGTCTCGATGTTGCGTTATTGGCAAGGATGTGGCGGACGAGGCAGGTCCACTGTGCACCGCCGTGAGAGCTGCCGTCGGTACCTCATCGACCTCACGATCTAAATCGAATTGGAAGCCAAGAGCAGATGACTTGATTGAGCCTGGTTTACGAAAGCGACTATCCATGCGCCCAAGTGAAAGCTCTGACAGCAAGTTGGGATCACGTAGGCGCTGCTGCGGTGTACATAAATGCGCGGATTAGTCCAAAGGCGCCTGATTTCACAACAGCGATTTCGTATTTGCATGTCTGATGTGTTGCTGGGAAGAAGTGAATTGCGATCTAGCAGTACCGGTGGCTTTGGTGTTGCGTAGGACTGCATGCAGATGATGGATTCTGGCTGTGCACCACGGTGTGCACGACACAAGCACTGCGCGCGTGCGATCAGCGGCAGGGATGAGCAACAGTATATGGGATGAGTCTCTGCTGCGGTGGAAACTTGTGTTGACATGCCAAGGTACAGACCGCCGTAGCTGCTGCTCCAAGTTTAAACATTGCCGCCTGCCAACTCGTGTCAACCTTTGCGTGCCGCATCAATCGTCCAAATTCATAGACCATGGCAGCACAATTTGTTTTGATCGCACATCGTGGCTTGCGATCGCACTATCCCGAAAACACCATCTGCGCGTTCAAGGGAGCGCTTGAGCATGGCTGTGCGCATTTCGAAACTGACGCACAGCTAACCAGCGACGGCACGTGCGTCGTCTTTCATGATGACTGTCTGGATCGGACCACGAATGGCTCAGGAAAGTTGGCAGAGGTGCGCGCATGCCAAAGCAGTGAATCTCGCGACGAGGCAGCGCGGGTGGGATCGATCCTGGTCTGTCCTTCGTTCAAAGCGCAGTTACCACGAGCGTGCACCTTCGCGCATCAAAGTGGTGCTGATGTGCATGAGCTTAGTGCTGATGATCATGAAACACGGCGCTGCAATAACGTCGCTCGTGAAGCAGATGAAGCAGCCGTTGCCAACTTGCCATACATATCGACCAGTACCACTCGGCTCCCAAAAAAAGTTGTCGCATGACAGTCTTCGTCAATGCATGATATCCTCAGAGACTGGGAGCAAGTTTTGTTGAACGTGCTGCGTTCCTGTATGAAAGGGCTCCTAGGACGTCAACCTGAGGCATGTCAACCCAGGCGTTGATCCTCTACTGATACTGCCATCCTTGAACTTGGTAAGAGGTTGTCTAAATCATCTCAGGGGTCTTCCATGCCATGACCACGGCCAGGCATGCGTAGCACAAGTTGAGGCCAACCTCCGTTTGCTGTGCACCACCATCACAATGAGAACTATTAAATCCGAGAGGAACATGTGTCACACGATGGACACCTCCGTGAAACTGCGGTAGCACCAACTATTGCCTACTGTTTCCCACAGGACAGAAGCACTGCCTGCATGCCAGAGCCACTGCCTGACAAACACTTACCATAGCTCTCGTTCCGTCTGTGACGAAAACCAGAAGTGTTCGAATGTGACCAACCCGACTAGCCCAGGTGGGGATCCCTACTTGGTTTGCACCTGAGACTACATGCTCCGCCATTGCCGGAATGCCAGTAGCCACGCAGCTCAGACAGATGTAGATCACACTGTATTTCAACACCACCGACCCCACGTCCACGTCCATGCCAAGCTAGCTCAAACCAACGTCCATGTAATACTTGGGCATGCGCATCTAGCTGAAGAGAGCAGCGTCGCAGTGATCGTTGCTGTCCAACGATCTGCATGGCACAGGCTGGAGGGCGCGAGTCAGGTGACGTAGTACATACACATCATTTGACTGTTTTCGGGTGTATGCACCTACCTCTCAAGGACAAGCAATTCCTGGTCCTGTGAAACTCACTGTCGGAGCACACTCTAGTCGAGGCTCTCACAAGCTGTCATGGCTCATGGCAATGGAAACTCTCGTCCAAACCCATGAAGCCATGGATCTGTCTGCTGAATTTTTCACATGATGTATACATGCTGGCCTGCAGTACTGTTCAATGCACGCTGCACCAACACAATGGACTCGACCGCCTTTGTTCTGACACCCCACTGTACCGCAGCCATCCCATACAAGACTGTAAGATATCCAATGACAACAGATTGCGTGTATCTGAATCCGCCATCTGCCCCTTTGCATCTGCCACAATGTCACCGCCACAATGCGCAAGGTCTTGTTCATGGCAGCGTGGCAGTCACTCTTCATGACACCATCAGCACCGGCGACGGTCCCAGGCAGTGGACACAGAGCAGATATCGCTATGCCATCGTCGCAGTGGTGTGCAGGCATCACTCGAGGAGCTGTCCCGGCTTGATGCTGGAGGTTGGTTCAGCGAGGAGTGTTCAGGCACGGACCGCACATCTTCATCCTTGCACTGTCACATGAAGCACGAATAGAGCTCACCAGGCGGGCGCCAGCGCCATGCAGTGCATGATGGCATCGCCTTATTCCACGCTGGACCAGCCTCGTGTCCATGAGCTGGATGAAGCTGCACATGTGCACTCTCTGTGCCTGCCTTGCACAATTGGTCTCGAGCTTGCAAAACTGAACGCTTCCTGCATGCAAGAAGAACGGTGTGGCTCTACAGTGTGCAGCCTGCAGCCATGTGGGTAAACTGCCCGTGGCACATTCACGCCTACCTGAATCCCGAGATGATTACCGTACCAAGCGCTTTGCGATTGTTCGTATGGCAAATCCAAGCCTTATGGTTGAATCAACACGTTAAACCATCATGCCATCCCTGGGCTTGTGGGCTGTGTGATCACCGGCTGGCGCTCATGAGCATGCTCCCTGCAATCTGCATCTCCCGGGGTGACCCGGTCGCATGCCATGGCTGTTTGCTGCGGAGCTCCACAGTTCTATCCGCTGCAATGGTGGTACCACCTCCGCAAGAGACAGGGATGTAAATGTAAGTTTGACACTTACTCGCCATATCCCACAAGGGCCTTGACGTCTCCGGATAACCGGGACCACGGACAAGAGACAGGGATGTGGCTGCAGGAGAGAAGGTGCCAACCCTCGAGCGAGTGCTGCAGCAGTTTGGCAGCCGAGCGCACATACACCTGGTGCGCCCTTGCTGTACATGTGCCAGGAAGCTACAGTTCTGCACACGCCTGCCCGTGGCCATGTAGGGACAGCACCGTGTGCAGACCACGCACGTAGGAGCCGCTGTTGACAAAGAGCACTATTCTCTGTATGCAGCGTGTGCATGACAGCATCACTCGGGAGTGCGCAACGTCCACTGAACTGGTTGTCACATTTTCAGCATGCCCCGGTTTAGGCCTGTTGAAACAGGGCTCGTGCTGAATTCCTTTCTGGCCGGTTCTCATGCAGTTTGAGGTGTTGTGACCCACCTAGACCCTAGACAGTACCACCAGCCGAAGACGAGGACAGCAGCGAGTAGGTCCAGGTTCTCTGTACAGTGCAAGCAACACCCGGGTCTCTTCTCCATTCCGCACGTGCACGATTGGTTGTTCCTGCTGCTAAACAACACGCACCTGCGTGGAGCATGCAGGAGCTCAAGTCCAATCAGAGTGAGCTGCCACAGAAGGTCGCAGAAGCTGTTTTACACCACATGCAGCCCCGGTGGGAGCAAGGAGGAGCCTGGGACACGCCGGGGTTGACCATCACATCGTTTCACCTCCCACAGCTGCAGGCAAGCATCAAGGTGTGCTCTCGCGCGACCGTTGCCACCTCAGCCGGAGGAACCTGCAAGAGCACTAATACACTGTATGTGGTGCGACCGCGCTCTTGTTGGTTCCTGCACTCGATTCATGCACTCCTGTGCCTTGTGGGAAAACATCGAGCTTTTGAGGCCTCACACTCGAGAGGTTATACTCGCAAACGAAGCACCCGGGTCAGCACAGGCCTGCTTGCTGGAGCGGCAGCGACGGCTCGGTTTTCTGCCGCACCTGCGCCACGGCAGGTTGTAATGCTTCTCACCTGGCAAAGGGCGGACCATTGACACCAGTGCAGTGAATGTTGTGTCGGGACACATGACAGCCGCGACTCTCGATCGCCACTGCCCATGCATTGCCAGTGCCCATGCATCATCACTAACTGATTCTGCACCCACACTGTTGCGCTGACACCCGCAAGGGTGCTTCAAAGAGAAAATCACCTTCATCTGAAGTCTAGAATGTGTGGGTCGGCACATGGCCATGTGCGGGGCCCTTCGCAGGTATGACAGTGTGCCACCAGAAACAGGACACCTGCCAAGGGCTCCCTGTACACTGGTCAAAGGTCCTCCTGTTCACAACTGACCATGTATTGCAATGCAGCTGCTCCCTGGAGTCCGGCATGCCTGGCTGATTCAGGAGGTGTCAGAGCAGGTCTTGTCGACGGCAAAGGATGCTGGCATCACACAGATTTGCCCGCGCACCAATGCATTGACTGCAGAAGGGGCAGCACAAGTCCGCCGCGCTGGCTTTTCGTTACGGGCTTGGGGCGTCAGATCCACTGAGGTGCGCACATTAGCCACACGCGCCTGACAGTGTCATGCCGTTTTGCATGTCCTTTGACATCACACCACCACAACTGGTCTGGTTCGGACGCAAAATACAGCTGTCTGACTACCGCGGTGTGTACGCCAGAAGCAGGGCTGAGCGGGATGTTGCCCCAACTGAGGTATTGTATGTCCGCTGTGGACAGGAGCATTCAATCCTGGCCTGTGGATGCTTCATGTTTCCACCGATAGCACAAGCAGGACGCAGGTGACGTGGCTATCACAGCCTGGCGACACGACCCTCTGCGTTATGGGGTGCTACGTTGCGCACTCACAGAATACTACAACGGGAGTAGGACGGTGCCCACAACACCTGCCTCAACCCGTGGTCAGACCCCCAGAGGCACCAGAGAGCAGACATGGGCACGGGAAGTTACAACCCTGTGCCGCGCAGGCCAGTTGAGCCACCGCAATTCAAAATGCTAGAGCCACACGCCATATCACCAACAACACTACCACGCATCTGAGCTATTCTGTGACTCTGCCATGCATCCCATTGCTGACCAACTTTCAGACACAAGAGGCAATGAAACGGTTTCCAGGTTTGCTTGGGACACGCCAAACCATGTGGTGATGGTGCACAGACTCCACACCAGTATCGCAGGAGCACATTGCAGAGCCCCGACGCTGCTCAGCGCCGCACACGCGCCCGTCAAGGCCATAGCACACTCGAGCAAAGCAGACAGCAAAACTGCACCACACCCCCAGCCGAGCCCAGAGCGTTGCTGAGCCGCAGGTGCTCACCCGCGCACGGCCGCGGTCCTGCGGGCAGTGCCTGCATCCAGACGACAGGGCCATGCGCCGCTGCTCTCACGGCAGCAGCTCCACCAGGATGCGCTTCCACACCGCACCACGCGCACCACGCCCCACGGCCATGGTTGTGCTGGGAAACTGTTGGACCAATCGAGGCACCTGCCACTTACTCCTTCTTCAGCTTCTCCTTCTTAACGGCTTCTGTGTACAGCCAGGTGCCTGCATGGACCAATACATGCATGACCAGTGGCTCATGACCAGTGGCTCATTGACCACATCACTTGCACATGACACAGAAGGTGACATCGTGGCGCTGGCCGCCATGCTGGCCATCCACGCTGGCACCTTGCACTGATCCTGAGGCTGGTCTGCGTCAACTGCAGCAGCCACGCTGAGGCGTGTGCAGTCGCTGGACACTCCCACGTCTCGAGCTGCTTCCCAACACAGCACCCGCAAACATACAGAACAAGAAGCCTCGAAGCCAGAGCATGCCGGGCATGTACGGATGCGCTCTCTGCTGCGGACGGGATGGCAGTAGCCATGCGGTTGCTCCTGTTTTGGAGTGAACGGACATTGCTCAACACACGCACGGGAAGAGGTGGGACTCCGTACCGGCGAGGGCAACGACGGTGCCGACCTGGGTCTGGATGGAGAGCTTGTTGCCAAAGAAGAGCACGGAGGCGCCGATGATGCAGATGCGCTTGACGACGTTGCAGACGCCATGCGACACCGGGCTGACGCGGCCGAGCGTGTTGAAAGCAAACTGGTTGTACAGATGGTACAGCAGGCCGACCGTGATGAGCTTCGTGTAGAAGGCCTGCATGAGCACCCCGCAGATGAGCACCCGGCGGCCAGTGCTCCGGCAGGCCGGTCCTCTGCGGTCAGCGATGCCTGCGGGCTGCTCTCATGCCTCCCACGCCCTAGCTGTGCCTCAGCAAAATCTCATGCACGGATGCCGCAGCCATGATGAGCCACGGCGAGTCAATGAGCCCGGATCGCCCAGACGGATCCACCCTAGAGCTCAACTGGGGTACCCAGCACGCACCGGCTCGGTTGGGTTGCAGCGGGGTGGCCGGGGAGCGACGCACCTGAGCGCCAAGGATGGCAATCGCGTTCTCCATGCCGGCGCCGAGCTTGGCGCCCTCGAAGATGATGACACCGGGCGCGCAGATGAAGACGGAGATGAGGGTGGTGTACGCATACACGGCGGTTGACGAGAGGTTCTTGATGTCAGACATCGCCTTCTTGGACCACACCGCCCGGAAGCCGAAGGTCAGGTTGGACATCATCGCAGAGAGGAAGCCCAGCCAGTTGAAGGAGAGCTCCGCCGCGGACGCAAGCGCCACACCCAGCTGCATAGCCACATCAGTTGGGGAAGACACGGATCTGTTAGATACAGGGGGGTCAGGTGGTATGTGGCCAGAGTGGGGGCGGCCGCCTGATCTGCCAACGCTCCGGTCGCAGGCGGGTACTTTGCGCTGCAGGCATTCGGGTTGCAGGCACTGGTATCACAACATGCCAGACACAGGCCTACATCGTCAGCGATGTGGTTCCAGGCAGGTCTGCAGCTGCAATGATAGCATGCGGAAATCAGACGGCGTTGAGAACTCGCGGCCTGACAAGACTGCAAGTATTGACAGCTTCCTACGGAGGACAAGCGCCATTGCCACTTAGCTGGAAAAAGCGTGAAGCATACTCGTGAGCGGGTCAATGGACACGCATTGTAGACCCGGTGTGCAGAAAGTCACATGTGTTGATGGTGGTCAAGGAAGCGCACCATGATGGGAATGAGGGAAAGGGCGACCGGTGCAGGAGTAGCTGTGCCGAGGATGAGCTTTGACAGGACGACGTTGAAAGCTGGCTCCAGCGTCTTGACTGTGTGAGTCAAGGAAATAGCAACAGCCGCAAACGACAAGTTGGCAGCAACATGGCCAATTGCGTGCATCGCTGCGGGCCCAAAGATTTTCTTGAACTCGTCCTTTGTGAGAGGGCGCTGGAATGAAGCGTTCTTGAAGCCGACGAGGTAGGTGAGGCCACAGTAGATGGCTCCCACAACAACGTGAATGGTGGACACGAACCATGGGAAAGGGAACACATTGAACAGAGACTTGTTCGTAAGATTAAAGCCAATGTTAAGTGTATACCACATGGCAATGAAGCCTAAAGTGACTACAGATCCAGCATTTTCCTCGCCTACAACCTTACCCACGGCCCTGCACATTGATTTGGTCAGTCATTTCTGTGCTGGACTACACCTTGCACGTACAACATTCTACGTGCATCATTCGTGCAGCCCAGCTGCATCAATTCCCCAACATGCCCACTTTAAAGTTGGATTGGCCGCTCAAGCTGTCGCAGTTTGTGCTGTCGCCGCTTAGATTCTCGTGGTTGTCAAATGAGACTCACGGCAAAGGCGCACTTCTCCAAGGCGTCGTCAGTAGCCTTGGCTTGAACACTCCTGGGCACGCGTGACGGCTTCGAGGACGTTTCTTGACAGAATTGAGCTTGTTGTGCCTGCAATCGAGCCAAGCTGAGGAAGCTGTTGTCGGAAAATGAAAGGCGCCGCTCATGCCGGCATGTTACGAGACTCCAATTGTACCTCCCTTCGAATAGCAAACATGGCGCTGATGTCACAATCTACTAATTAGAGATTTTTTGCTTTCGCGGTGAGGCGCGGGGGCTCAGGTCTACAGGTACACTTTGTGCCTTTGCACAGACTTCTGGGCACACCGGTGTGTAACGGCACGGAAGCCGAACTGATTTGGCACATTGATGCCTTTCAATTAATTTGGGACGCATTGTAATCGCTTGCATGTCGATAAGCTTGGTGGAGTATTCGAACGTATGCTAAGTGCGATATAGCTTTGACTAACGGCAGCTTGCGGTACTTCCGGTGCACAATTTCAGAGCAGTAGCACGATTTTGGCAAATTTGAGGTTACAAAAAGAGTTTAAGTTGGCATAATCCATGTCTTTGGCCCGAGTCTGCGTGTTGTGTCCCGTTAGTCACTCCACACGCTCTTACACGGTGACGCCAAATCCATGCCGGCGCCAAGCAATGGTCGCACCCAACGGTACACGCACGACGTGCATGCGCAGAACAAGTGATCAGTAAAGCTTGCGTCCGCGTGCGGTAGGTTTCGCGAGTCGTGCAATGACGTAGGGATTGCGTGCTCCTCGTAAGCATGGGGGCATCGCTCGATTGTACGGATCCATACATGCCAGTCAGCACTTCGCCCAAGCCGTCTCTGTGGCAGCCACCACGCAGGTTTCAGCAAGGTCCTATATCTGACGGTACACGCCTATGAACTTCTGCAGATTGCCTCTCTGGTCGCGGACACGGGTGGCGAGTGAATCAGAAGGGGCCTGGTCAGTCACGCGGATGTCACATGTGCTGATGCGTTCCGAAACCATCCAACGTCAATCTATATCAATCTACATCTACCTACATCTCCTGATCGCATGACCGCACCAAATGTCGTTGAAACCAGAGGATGCCTTAATGTTCCCAAATCTCCACAGCCTTTGCTTGTCAGGCCATCACAAGTTGTCACACTGCTGCCCAATACGAGCTTGAGCCCCAGCTACAAATCTGGCCCTCCTCCTGGCCTGCCTAGGCCTGCAGTGTGCATGTCGGACTGGACACATCACATGCAGATGTTGCTGTCCTGTATGCCAGGATGATATGGCCACCTTGTGGTTGCATGCTTGGCAGACACATCCGCCACCTTGTTGGTCCTCATATTAGTCCAACCGCCTTCCATCCTTTGAATGTCAATCACATGCGCCTAGATCTAGAGCTCGATGACGGAGAAATGAAGGCACACACTCGAGCCCGGCCAAAGTGTGTTGCTACAGGAATTCCACTGTACAGCAAATCCGCACATCTCTGCAGCCGCGGGGAATCCTTGCTGGTAGGGATAGACAAGGTCAGGGCCGGGCTACAATTCTACGATCTGCCCAGCTCAGCTGCGATCGGGTCCTCGTGCGGTCCAGTGCTGACAAGGAACTGAAGGATGCTGTGTGTATGTATGATGCCGTGATTCAAGCCATGATCCTGAGGCACTAGAGGGCTGCCTCTGCCCTGTCTCCAGAATTGAGGAGCACATGAGTGGTTCACACCTGGTGAGGCCCACGCAGGGCCTGCACGGAAGGCGCCGTTGCGCGCGGCTGCATAAACGTTCCAGGGGGGACATGGA
>JAUMHO010000006.1:3211531-3299896 GCA_032360965.1 Ulva armoricana
ACCGACGCGAGCGCGTGCGCCACTGTCTCCGTCCCGCCTCGAGTGCCAACCCCGACCCGGAGCGGGGCAAGCTCCCGCCGGATGTCCTGCCCGTACACCCGCAGCGCACACACGCCCGCAAAGCGTTACCACGTGTGGCTGATGGCGATTGGGCGCACGCCGTCCCCGGGCTTCTCGAGCCCAATCAGAAGACCCTCCAGCATGAAGGACTCCCGAGGGAGCCCGCCCGAGAGGGTGATGTTGTCGAGCTGCAGGGTTACGTCCAAGGCAGAGTCACATGTCTGGCACGCAGCGCAAATTATCTCAACCGTCAACCCAGACGGCCCGGCAGCCGTCCCCCTGTGGCGTGCAGTGGTCAACGTGCATTGGTGCAGAGTCTGTCAAGTCAAGACGATTGCTTCGTTTCTTTGCATCGCTTGCTATCGCTAGCCCTCACATCATGGCGCTCCCGAAGTCACCAGATGCTTCATAATATCAAGCGAAGGCCGAAGCGTCTTGTGCACGGTTAAAGCAGCGAATGAGGCCTGCTGTGTTGCCGCGTCGCAGCAAAACCGTAATTTGCAAGGTGTAGGCTATTATTTGACTACCGCCGCTGAATTTTTAATTCAAGCTACCTCGACTGCTTGCACGTACGCGTCAGACGATATTTATCAGACGACATCGCTATCTCGTGGAACTTCGTCTACGACCCCAGCGAGGCCACTTTCGCGAATCAGCCGGCCCGTACAAATGAAAGCGTCCACATATGCCATCTGTATGCAAGCTGTGCGCTTGCGTGAGTATGAGGCCGTGATGGCCGAATGACGCAGCAGTTGATCCCAATCATTGGCCGCAAGCGCAGCCTCCAACGAAGATTTTTCCTTGCAGGTTAATTATGTCGTTCTTGTGTCGCTTATAAACATTGCATCTCATCGACAGATGAGGCCAGGTTGACAGTGTGAA
Organism: Ulva armoricana; assembly: GCA_032360965.1. Lineage (NCBI taxonomy): Eukaryota > Viridiplantae > Chlorophyta > Ulvophyceae > Ulvales > Ulvaceae > Ulva > Ulva armoricana. The sequence continues at coordinate 3,212,474 of JAUMHO010000006.1, forward strand.
GGTGAAGTTTGTGGACTCTGAAGTATGAGACTGCCGCGTCATCCCATTTCGGGGTAGGCTATAGTATATGAACAAGAGAAAAGTTCAACACTATCATTTATGTTGCGCTTCTAGGATGTTTAGGAGTGCCCATGCTGGAGTTTGCTCACACTTCGGCCAAAGCTCAGCATCTGTACAGATGTGCTGGTTGCAAACCTGTCAATGCTGTGGTGGCTTGTCAGTAAACTTATGAAATTTGTCAGTGTATATGCCCATGAGAATAATCTACTTTCTGTTTTTGTACCCGAGCGTGTGTTTAAAATGTTCCACCGTCTGCTTTGACCTGCTTCGTGTCCCTCCAGGTGGAGGTTGTGCTGGCACCGGGAGAATTCTGCCGTTGCAATTGGTCTCACTGCTGCCATGTCCACTCTCATCGCATTCCACGCGCAAAGGTGTGAAAGCCAATGTCCGTGGCTACACCTGCCACAGTCAACTTGCGATGTGTGCAACCAACGAGCCCACTGCAAACAGTTGTAGACACACCAAGTGCCCCGACGACAGCTGTGTTGGTGCTGTCTCACTCTGTTCCCCTCAACAAGCCGGCCTGCTGACCTGGCTGCCGTATCTGGACCCGATGACCTTGCTGGAAGGTTGTCGAGCGTGGGTGCACTGCTGGACGTTTGGCGGCTGCAGGCAAGACCTGTCATCGCTTCTTTGCCTCAGTCCGCCTGACCCAGTACGGTGCTGTTGCCTCGCTTGATTGTCAGGCTACAAAATGTTTTGGTGTCAAGCGTATCGGCAGCCAGACAGGTCATGTCCTGCAGGACAGCTGTGGCCTATGCCCAAGTTGTATTTTTCTATGTTATAGGATCCATCGGCCCGTGGTCCCGGTTATCCGGAGATGTCAAGGTCCTTGTAGGATATGGCGAGTAAGTGTCACATTTACATTTATTGTGATTCCCGATTTCGATTCTGGTGCTCTGCAAGATGCTCTCGGCACATACTCAAGGTTTCATCGCCACAGGCACGCCAGCCTAGGGCACATCGACATGGCCTTGGCATGTAGAAGAGACCTTTCACTGCGTTTTGTTGCTTGCAAAAATTGTACAGGGAGCACGTGTACTACAACCTCTGTCATGCCTGTGAGACTCATGATCACTGACTCGGCCATGGCTGGGCTCTGTTGTGCTAAAGGAAGTTCCGTCATTTTAGCGGAACACCTTTTGTGTTGAAAGGTCGCAAGGTGCACACGCCCCTTGGTGTGGCAGAGAGCTCTGTCCAGGGCCCGCGGTGACCTGACAAGCGCGGGTTGAAAGCAGCCTACCAGTGGTGGATCGAGAGGGCCTTGAACGAATACTGCGTTTAGCATCCTGCTGCCATTATGTACAATGTCGGATGCAGTGCCTCCAGGCGTTCCGTCCCTTTTCCCTTTCTTGCACATTCATGGCAACACTAGCGCCACTACACGCAGTACGCTGCAAGTTGACCACCCAAGTGCGCTGCAACATGGCCGCGAGCTCGATTTTTTTGCCACAAATGATGGTCTTTTTTTTTATCACTTTCACGGATCATCGCTTTCAGAGTTTATCACACGAGCATGTCGTATACCGGTTCCTGACGTATTGGAGCTTCGCTCGCAGTGGTCACGCCAGTTCGAGCTATCATCCACGCAGTACATTTGACCTGTGACAATAATGCCATATATCTCTATTTGTATTTCTTAGCATGTGGCAGGTTACGGTGTTTTTGGCGATTTGTGCGATCGCTAGCGCCAAGTTTTTGGATGCTTCCATAGATCCATTCGCAGGGAACACAAATTTCGTTGTACAAGTAACAGATGCAATTGATCAAGTCAGGAGCTCGAGTCGTGTTATGCGCATGACAGATGTACATGGCGAGGTCTACGAATGCGCTATTCCACAGCGGGAGAACATAGGTGCACAGCCAATGCAACCTTCTTTGAAAGATGCCCAAGCTCTCATGCAGAGTTTGCAGAAGAGTGGTCAGTGCTTCAGGAGATCAGAAGGGTACTGGGATTATGAAGTGTGTCCAGGGAGCCACGTTCGGCAATACCATATGGTGTGATGGCCTCTCTTCTTCACCCACCGCTCAAGAGCAGATCACATCGACTTTCTGACATCGATACTTTGAAAAATGCAGAATGGGATGGTAGTAGAGCAGGAGTTCATTTTAGGGGTCCATCACAGTGAAGAACAGCAGTTAGATATCAGTGTGGTACGATGCTCGTTTTATGACAGCGTGTTGAGTCCGGGGATTACTCTCCAGGAGTTACCGTTTGCGAATGTGAGCCCGTTTCCACACCGCCAGTGACAGCAACATGCACACTGATTGCCATCGCCTGGTCGCCATCGCCTACTGCTTTGGCACTGTATCTGTTATGTGTACACGCGCAGATGGCTCTATCTTTGGTAAATGCCGAATGTGAACAGTCCAGCCAATGCACCACAGAGTGAAGGATCACCAGGGATCCTTTGACCTGACCCAATGTCGATGTGCCCCACCTTGACCGTGAAAGAGAGCGATGCATGGTTCTGAAACGGCCGATGCGTGACTTCCTGCAGAGAGGCCCCGCCGGGAACATCATCATGTCAGAGAAGTACACCCGAGGGCAAGTCTGCGACCTTACAGGCCACGAACGCACTGTGAGCGTGCACTACCTGTGCTCTCATGGTGGTCATACGTTCAAATCCATTGAGGAGATCATGTCTTGTCAGTACGTGGTCATGCTGGGCACTCCCGAGCTGTGCAAGCTGGCCGACGTCAAGGAGGTGCTGCCGCCCTCGCCCCTGTGTAGCCGCCATACTGGCTGCGTACATCCTGCCTGATGTCCTTCACACATCGCTGCAAGTACACCCGAAAACGCTGCCCTGACTCTCGTCACTGCGGCATGCATGCATTCCAACCAGCAGGCAGCGCACCTGGTTGCTGCTAGTGCTGGTGCCCGTGCGTAGTGGGTGGCAGGGCAGTGGTGGACCATTTGGCGTACCTCCCAAAGCCAACAAATGCGAGTTCTTACAGAACAATGTTCAGCTCTGAGTCCCCACAGACGATTGATAGGAATCAACAGTGGAGGACAGCCCCACTCCGTGCATGCCCATTGCGAGCGGTGCCTGCCTATCCAAACTTGTTCCTGGCTGCTGCCCCCGCAATCATGCGTCCCAACGAGCCTGATCTCGTACGCGCTATCGTTGTCCCGATAGCACACCTTGCGGTCGGTGCTTTGACACCTGTACCTTCATCATGCATGCTACCTCCTGTATTTATGCCTGCCAGCTGCGCTCGTCTTGGAGCCGCGCTGTGCGGTTTCCTCCAAACAGTGGCGTGGGGACTACCTCCACATCCCCTCATCGTGCCTTCATGCAGAGTGCCCTCCACGTCATCGAGTGTGCGCTGGCTAAGGCGGCTGCGCCTGCCCAGGAGCTCCCTGATGCTGGAGGCGTCTGCGAAGCAGCTGAGTAGTAGCCGCACATTGCCCGAACCGGACCGGCTGCTTTTGCGGCATGGCGGGGCACCTCCGGGGCCTTGCAGCATCGCGCCGGCAGAAGATGAGCGTGCATGCCGCCGCGTCGCTGTGGCCACTGCAAACAGTGGTTTGCACGTGATGCAGCACACCCGCTGGCTGATACGCCCTGAGCCGCAGCCGGCTCGCCCCACAGCACAAGAGCACCAGGGACAGTGCGGGCCTTGCACGTCTCGCGAACACGGGCGAATGTGCGCTGCTCTGGTGCAGATGTAGCACAGCCTTTTGTCACGCGGGTGCCTGGAAGGTGGGTGCTCATGAGGCTGTCCTCGGATGTGGCACTTCTCACAGGCCGCGGCGCTGTGGAGCAGTTCGCTGTGCAGCTCGCGGCAGGAACGGTGATACTGAGGGTGCTCACGCAATCTCTGATGTCTGGGGCTGGCAGAAGTGTCTCTGGGATTGGATGCCGATTTTGCCATTGAAAAGCTGGTGTTTCCATTGATTTGGCTGTGTCAAGCAGTGACAGCCGTCTACTGTCGTCGCACTATGCAGCCTGGCCCATTACAGTGCTGGTGATTAAATTGTTCATTTGGACAGAAGTGCGGTTTACCGTGGCAACTGTTATGTGGCTACAAGGAGCATGGATCATCGCCTGGCAGCAACGTGTTGCAACAAAGGAGACAGTGTATGTTGTCTGTGTGGCTTGGATTTTTCCATCATTGCCAGGCTCTGCAGATGAATGCTACTTTGTTGTCCCAGTGCAGGTCCGGGTTGCCTGGGTTGATGTGCTCATCAGATGTGGGCAGATGCACTGAAACAGGTGCAAGCTGCTGCATGCCTGATGGTAAGCGGTTCCTCGCATTGCATCCAAATCCTCTCATTGCCCAGGGCCTGCTATCACTTGCAGCCTGCAGCACCATGTGCAGATGATGACTAGATGATGATCACGATCTTGTAAGAGTTTTTGCCCTGATTGCCCTGACACATGCAGCATGATGTTTGCATTGACGCAAGCAACACTTGAAGTCCTGTTCATGCCCAGTGAGTGTTGACACCGATGTTATGCCTGCCAGTGATGTGTTCAGGGGCGTTTTGGACAAGCAACAGCCGCGGACCAGTCTGGAGTCGGTTGATCAACCACCCCAGACCGGCGTGGCCAGCACCCTTTCCCACGCTTCGAGGTCTGCGGGCTGAGCGTACTTGCCAACAGCCGCTAAAATGCAACCCAACCATGCGTCCGGGACAGAGCCAATGTTGAAAGTGATTCAAACCAACACTACAATTTGACGATGACGGTGTCGATTTAGATTCGTTCGAGATCCGGTGGCCTCGTCACGGCGCGGCTTGCATACAACCTGCCGCGAATCCGTCATCCGTCTGCGCCTCTGCGGGGCTTCCTGCAAGCCCGCACTTGAGCAATTGGCGACGAACACGGCCACGCACTGTTCAATCCACGCCTGGTCTGCGGGTAGAATGTCTGTGCATGCGCGGCTTGCTGCATCCTGTCGTCAACACCAGCGTCCCAGGCAGCTGATACGATACGGGCTGCAAGGCTTATTCGATCATATATAACAACGCAGGTCTGCGTACACCGCACTCTCTGCATGCCTGTATCCTGGGAAAGATAAGCAGAATTGTAGCCAATGTCTAGCATTGCTGGATGTACCGGAACAACGGTACGGTCATGCGTCCGCACGGGGTTACCTCGGCAACGTTACCGCGCTCAAAGGTGCGCTGGCGATGAGCATTCCCGTTTCTTGTTTTCCAAGGCAAGCCAGAACCCGTGCCAAGTGTTGCAGATGGGTTTGGGAGTTTTTGTGTTGAATTCTCTTGTGGTTTTGAGTCGCTGCGCGGTGCTTGGGCCCTGTGCCCAGCGTGAAACAACATTATCCATTCAGCATTTGGCAAGCCCCAGTTCCGTCACAAAAGCTCTTCGCACACGCATGATACTTCTTGACAATAACGTGTGGACCATAACATTAAATTTCAACCTGGACTTGCTCGCTGTGTGTCCAACTTGGTTGACCTGCCGCTTCGACGGTGTGCAGCGGTGTCTTTCCAGTCCGACGTCGCTTCATCGACACCGGATATCGCGGTTGTCACCTGGGTGTTCGCACAGTGCGAAAGCATGCCATGCCACATTAGCACCAACGGTTTCTGACCACGATTCGCCCCGTATATTACACAAGCATCGGCCCTGCATATAGCAGACCGTCACTGCGCAAAACGTACTCCTCGGCGCGATCAGCTGCTGATACGAGTTGCGCAGACGCGGTGCACGACGGGACTCCTGCATATGCCTGTCTAGATAGGAACTGTCACAGGAGTTGTGCATGTAGCCACAAAACTAAAACGTAGACCAGGCAGTGGGGTGCGCCTTGATTCCGCCACCGCGTTGACCTTGCGGTGCAGCGCATCTGAATTGCAGCCCCAATGTGTATCTGCCATACCTTTGTATGTCGCTACCTCTGGTGCCTGTGGTGGGTGCCAAGCGAAGCAACGTTCGCGCTTTTGCAACCTGGCTGTCTTTGCAGGATGTCGTTCATCACCACCTGTTTGCGGCAGGCCCGCAGTTCTCAGGCGAATCTACAGTATTCCTATGGAGCTGCTAGAGATCTTGCCAGAAGGCAATTCGCCTCCGAGCCGGTGCCATACTCGCAGCTGACTGTTGGTACGAGCTGTGGACACCCTCTCGCGGGCCATTTTCGTTTGCGGAAGACCCGCACACACGATCAGTAACTTGTGAGTACAGCTCAACGTGCCTTCTGATAGCTGGTGTACCCATTGAATGATTTCGTGGAGAGGCAGTGTCAGAAGCGTGAATTCACGTGACTGCCATGTCCACAGGTGTTCCCAAGGAGACGTATGACAGCGAGCGTCGCGTTGCCCTCACTCCGCAGGGCGCCTCATCACTGATCAAAGCGGGCTTCAATGTGAGTGTTGAGCGGGACGCTGGCACCCTGTCTTCATTCAGCGTACGTTGCTCCATCTCTGCCACACGACCTGGGTCATGTGCACAGCGTCCCCCTGCCAATACCTCCCTCCAAACAACCCTGAGCCAACATCTCCCCACCCTGGCGATCCCACCCACTGATGAATGTCATCCTGCGCGCCTAACCAGGCAGGCCATCCCCATCACCGGGACGCCTACCACCTGCATCAGGCCCACGAGCTGCACCCACGCACGGCTCATGCTGCTGCCGGATGCAGAACAACGAATATGAGACGGCAGGAGCCAAGCTGGTGGACACCGCCGGCGCGCTCGGCTCGGACATCGTGCTCAAGGTGCGGCCGCCCTCCATTGACGCGGAGGTGCCCCTGCTGAAGACGGGCGGCAACCTCATCTCCTACATCCAGCCCGCGGTCAACAAGGACCTCGTCACGCAGCTGGGCGAGAAGAGAATGAACGTCATCGGTGCGCTCCCTCCGCACGTCCCCACGGTCAGCCGAAGTCGAGCCCCCAGTGTGCCGCCTGCCTAGTGCTAGCATCGGCCGCTACCACCCATGGCGCAGTATGCGGCTTCAGGGGTGGCCCAGACCTCCCCGCCCAACCTGCCGAGGCTGTAGGCGCCTGTGGCATGCGACCAGAAGCACTACGCGCCACGCTGCGCGCTGGGAGTGTGCCAGTCGCCATGATCGGACCCAACGTCTCTGAGTTGCTGGTGCTACAGCAAGAGGCCCCCGTTTGAGTTGAAGCTGGCGTGTGCGTCGCCGACAGCCGGGCTAACGCTTGCATGAGCTGCAGGCATGGACTGCATCCCGCGCACGCTGTCCCGCGCGCAGACCTACGACTCGCTGTCCAGCATGGCAAACATCGCCGGGTACCGCGCCGTCGTGGAGGCCGCGCAGCGTTTCCCCCGCTTCTTCACCGGCCAGATCACCGGTGCCGGTCGGGTGCCCCCGGCTAAGGCACGCTCCCCCCCCCCCCCCCCCCCCCCTCTCTCGGCTCTAGTGCTTTTCTCCTACAGAGTGACGCTCTCCAGCGGGCCTCGCTGTTCTCCTGAAACGTCACGCGACAGCACCCCTACACCACAGCACAACCCACCCAGCCGGATCACCATGTGCGGGCACTGCGGTACAGGTGCTAGTCATCGGCGGCGGCGTGGCGGGGCTCTCGGCGGTCGGCACGGCAAAGAACATGGGCGCCATCGTTCGCGTGTTTGACACGCGTGCCGCCGTCGCCGAGCAGGCCAAGTCCCTCGGCGCCGAGTTCCTCACCGTCAACATCAAGGAGTCCGGCGAGGGCACCGGGGGGTACGCGAAGGAGATGTCCAAGGAGTTCCACGACGCCGAGGTGCGCCCCCCCCCCTCCTCCCCGTCACAGCGCATGCTGCCGCGGCGTGCTGCTGGACGTCACGGTGATTTTGGCTGACTTCGTTGACCGTGTGGGGCTTGGCGGTGGCCGCAGCACCTGTGGCCACAGCGCGCAGCGGGGTGCAGATGGAGTTGTTCCGGCAACAGGCGAAGGACGTGGACATCATCATCTCGACGGCGCTGATCCCGGGGAAGAAGGCGCCGCTGCTGATCACGCGCGAGATGGTGCATAGCATGCGGCCGGGCAGCGTGACGGTCGACCTCGCCGCGGAGATGGGCGGCAACGTGGAGACGACGGTGCCCGGGGAGATCGCGACGACGGAGAACGGCGTGACGTGCATCGGCTACACCGACATGCCGAGCCGCCTCGCCACGCAGTCCTCGACTCTGTACTCGAACAACATCTCCAAGTTCCTCCTGTCCATGGGGCCCTTCACTGGTGCGGTGGCCCCTCTCCCAGCTGCTCCCCTTCTCCTGCGTTGTGCTGCCTGGCTGAAGCCGCATGGTACTGAGGGCATGCTAGGTTGAGGACACGGGGGCCTGGCAGTTGCTGGACGTGAACACCGAGACCGCCGCAGTGGGAGGCAGGTACACCGAGCGTACGGTTTCTCGTCTTACCTCCGGTCAGCACTGTACTCATCCGCCACGCGTGCGCCTGGTCTGCATGCATGCGATGGCGGCATCCTCCGGAGGGGGCCAGAGGCGCCCAAGGGCAGCCGCGTCTGCAGGCAACAAGGGGGCGTTCTACCTCGATGACAAGGACGACGCGGTGCGGCAGTCGACGGTGCTGAGTGACGGCGACCTCAAGTGGCCGCCGCCGCCGCTGCCGGCGCCTCCGCCGCCGCCGCCAAAGCCCGAGGCGCCGCCAGTGGAGACCGGTCCGCCGGACCTGTACAAGCCCACCTTTGACAGCGCGGTGTTGACCACCACCGGCATCGCTGGCATCATCGGCATGGGATTTGTCTCCCCCAGTGCGCCCCCTGCGCTCCTCCCCCCCCCCCTTCCTTTGACCCCACGTACTGCCAGGTCATCATGCAATGTCTGTGTCCCATCTGCCTGGCCGGCAGATCCTCCTCGCCGGTGGAGGAGACTCCCGCGCACCGTCCCACCCCCCAAACAGCAAGAACGGTCACGTGTGTGCGCGGGAGGCGCGTCATCAGTCGCCCGCGGCGTGCTGCACGAGCCGACGCGCGTGCAGGCGCAGCGTTTAGCTCGATGCTCACCAAGTTTGGCCTCGCGAGCATCTGCGGCTACCAGACGGTTTGGGGGGTCACCCCCGCGCTGCACTCGCCGCTCATGAGCGTCACCAATGCCATCTCCGGCCTCACCGCGGCCGGCGGCATGATGCTCCTCGGCGGCGGCGTCTTCCCGAGCACCACCTCGCAGGCCCTCGCCACCGCCGCCGTCCTCACCTCCGCCGTCAACATCGGCGGCGGATTCATGATCACACAGCGGTTCGCCCCCCCCCCACTCCCCCGACCCCTGACGCTGGCCGCAGCACCGTCATCAACATGCCACGAGGAACGATGCACGACGCGGTGATCCCCCTCACTCCTCCTGCGCTCGTCAGCGCCCCCGGGCGTACTTATCGTATGCAGCCGATTCGGTGTGCGACTCGAGGCAGAGCATCTGCTTGGGGTCACCTTGGGCGAGTGAACGACGCGCGGGGGTGCCGCGTGCAGGATGCTCGACATGTTCAAGCGCCCGGACGACCCGGTCGAGCACAACTACCTGTATGCTGCGCCCACCGCTGCCATGCTCGCGATGTACACCGCCGGCTACATCGCCGGCCTGCCGGAGGTCGCCGCGATGACGTACCTCGCCTCCTCCGCCGCATGCATCGGCGCGATCGCTTGCCTTGCAAACCAAAAGACGGCGCGCACCGGCAACGCCCTCGGCATGATGGGCGTCACCGGCGGCATCGCCGCGACGGCCGGCCTGCTCGCGCCGGACGCCGCTGTCACGGCGCAGCTCATCGGGAGTCTCGGCGCCGGCCTCGGCGCGGGCGCGCTGATCGCGCAGCGCATGAAGATCACCGAGCTGCCGCAGATGGTCGCCGCCTTCCACTCGCTGGTGCGCCCCCCGTGCCCTGGTGTGGTGCCGCGAACGAACGGTGGGTTTTTTTCTGCCGGCGTCGGTGGGGCGGCCGCGGCCCGGGGGCTGCGCGTTCACATGGGTACTGCCACGGATGCGGGCGCTCGCGGCAACGCGTGGCACGCAAGATGCGGCGACAGCGCCACCACAAACCCGGCAACGGTGCATGCTCGCGTGGGCACCTGTGGCGCATGCATGCAGGTGGGTTTCGCTGCGGTGACGACCTCGGTGGCAAACTACATGGCCGCGACAGACATTGCCGCAGCCGCGACGCCGCACGCGCTCGACGCCGTCCACAAGGTCACCGCGTACCTCGGGACCCTGATCGGCGCCATCACGCTCACCGGCTCCGCCGTCGCCTTTGGCAAGCTCCACGGCGTCATGCCCTCCAAGCCGATGAACCTGCCTGCAAAGAACCAGATCAACATGGGCCTCGCCGCCGGCTCCGCCGCCGCCGGCGCGACGTTCATGGCTACAGGCAACCCCGTGCTGGGAGTTGCCGCGCTCGCGAGCACGACCGGCCTCGGCGGCGCGCTCGGGTGGCACATGACGGCGTCCATCGGTGGCGCCGACATGCCCGTCGTCATCACGCTGCTCAACTCGTACTCCGGCTACGCGCTGTGCGCTGAGGGCTTCATGATGAACAACGACCTCCTCGTGACCGTCGGCGCCCTCATCGGCTCCTCCGGTGCGCCGCCACCGCCACCGGCCTGCGGCGCCGAGGCTCCCGCGCGGTTCCGGAGACTCCCCGGCCGCCGTTGTCACTCCGCGGTTCCTCCGTGTGCTGACCACGACCGGCCCATCGGGTCGCAAGGGCCTGGGTATTTCTGACCCGGCTGAGAGCCAACGGCCCCTCACGACTGCCCGGACAGTGTTCACGCACCTCGTTCATGGCGTGCACGTCCTCATGAATGGGGGCCATACGGTGCCGTTGCACGCCGTGGCCCTCCCATGGCCACACACCCCGTTTTGCTGCCAACGTGTACATGTCCAGCCGCGGCGATGATCTGCTGCACTGCACGCATACGCATGCGCCGGGCCTACCCCGCTTCCAACGCAGCACGCAGCACGCCATTCCCCCGTCGAGGCACGCAGCGTGACCCCCCCGGTGCGCCTGCTGCAGGCGCCATCCTGTCGTACATCATGTGCAAGGCCATGAACCGGAGCCTGGCAAACGTCATCCTCGGCGGCTACCAGACGGCGGCGCCGAAGGCCGGCGCGGACGCGGCCACCGCGGTGAAGCTGCCGCACGTCGAGACCGACGTGCCAGCGACGGCGGAGGCGCTGACGATGGCGAAGAGCGTCGTCATCGTGCCCGGCTACGGTCTCGCTGTCGCCAACGCGCAGTACGCGATCGCGGAGCTGTGCTCGCTCCTGAAGAAGGAGGGCGTCGCCGTCCGCTTCGGCATCCACCCCGTCGCCGGCCGCATGCCGGGACAGCTCAACGTCCTCCTCGCTGAGGCCGGAGTGCCATACGATGTCGTGTATGAGGTACGCACCCTCCCCTCCCTCCCCTCCCCTCCGCGGCACCACGGCCCACCCCCGCATGGGGTTGAAGCCCCGAGGCCGTGCTTCAAACCTCAATGCCTGCCGCGCTGGTCAGTGGAACGGCCGCCTGTGCCTGCATATCCCAACAGTTGTGTCTCACGAACGGTCCCGTGGCACAAGGACATCCGAAGTGAACGGACGTGTGGCGTGCAGATGGATGAGATCAACGAGGACTTCCCGGGGGTGGACGTCGCGCTCGTCATCGGCGCCAACGACACCGTCAACTCGTCGGCGTTGGAGGACCCTGAGAGCGTCATCGCCGGCATGCCGGTGCTCGAGGTGTGGAAGGCGAAGCAGTGCATCGTGATGAAGCGCACGATGGGCACCGGCTACGCCGGCGCCGACAACCCCGTCTTCTACAAGCCCAACACCAGCATGCTCCTCGGCGACGCCAAGACGATGTGCGACCAGCTCAAGGCCGCCGTGTCGGCGCACTACGGCGGTGCGTGAACGCATGCGCGGCCGCTGCATGATGCGGACGTTCCCCGCAGGAGAGGGATAGTGCAGCTGGAATAGCGCATGCATGCAGCCCTGCAGATGGTGGGGGCTGCATGTACAGCGGTGCGGAGGGCGGTGTGGTGTGGCCCAAGGGAGCTGTGGACACCTGGCTAGGCCAGGAGCGAGTGGTGTGATGACAGCCACTCTTTGCGAGGGTTGACGGTGCATTCAGCGAGAGTTACTGCTGAGTAGTGATGGCGCCTGTGGAGGCCGCGGTTCTCTATTATCTGTGAAGAGATATGATGTCCTGGACAGCAGTCCCGACTTGTCGTCCAGCGTACAGAATGGACGAGGACCGGGATCATCCCCGATACAGGTTTCGCCGATGATGCAGAGGCTTGGTACCAAAAATGTGACATGTTTATTCTGTGTCACCCTCTGTAATTCTAGCTCCTGAATGGCTTCTCGCTTGCGTGGCACTTCATCCTGCTGTGCCGGCCAGTGCAGTCTCACAAAGTGTTGTAGAACACATGTGGAGTGATGCCTGCCTGGCCAAACGCCTTGAGCAGTTGGCGGCCACAAGGCGGGGTACCAGATGGACTGATGGCATGAGTCAACAGCATCGCTGAGGCTTGATATGACACAGCGATGCATGCTGGCTGGCCTTGAGTGGCACTGACAGGGGGCGCCTGGTTGCTGCATCCTGCACATTTCTGGGAGGTCGCTGCATCCCAGTGCTCCAGGCGTGCTCGCCGTGTCCTTCTGCAGCAAACCCCGGAGGCGTTAGTTGGATTGTTGCACATCCTCTGTGGTCTGGTCTTCAAGTGGATCATCTTCGAGATGCTTTGGTATTGCGCACAGCACAGGAACAGCACCAATGTTCAGTGTTTCTTTGTTGCTACCACATTGTGCAACTGCAGAATGTGAACACGCCAGCCAGCACAACCAGCATGTGTGTTCTCACAGTGTTTTCAGTGATAATATCCAGCGACTCGGCATACTTCATGAATCGCGGACTTGCTTTGGTGCACGGGTGCACCGTTACTGAGTGCGACAACAATTGCCTGTCAACATAGGCATGTCACGGACAGTGGCTGTGAAAGTGATGGTGATATGGAATGCAGTTCAGTCCTGACTCCACATCTATGGGCCCACAAACGCGATGCAAACTTTTGCTGGAAGGCCATTGATGTGCAGCATCTCTGTGTCGAGCAGCGTCGGGGCCAGTCCTGTCTCGGCTCTCGAACAGTTGATTCCATGCATGACTGAGACTTGGTCAGGCGGCATGGCACCATGCACTCAGTACACAGTCGGTATGAAAGATGCAGACAACAGCCAGCAGCGTTGTTGGGGAGGCAAGCACAAGCCATGCTGGCCAACATATGCCACTCCGGCCTCATCATGTGATAGCAAATGCGTGTGTTGAATACGAATTACAAACTGCCATACTCAAGATCACTCACGGTGAAACAACACCATGTAATGCGTTATGATGGGAACCCTCCCACCTGGCTGGAGCTCAGGGCAGGTTGTTGCCACTCCTGCAGCCGACAACTTCATGACGACGCAGGTGTCATGTCTGCTGTTGGAGGACAGGCCTTCTCAAATTCTTGCCGCTCTTTCACGCACATTTCAAGCTTGTACCTGTAGAGGGAACTCTTTGGCTGTTTCAGGACGAACCAGTGAGCTGTCTAGGGTGTCTAGGGCATGTAAGGAAAGGAACACACGTGTTGTAGTCTAGGCATCTAGAGTATGCCTCCAAGGTCATGGCAGCACGATTTGAAACATCCTTATACCTGCATAGTGTTGCGAGTCTCCCAACGTGGCAGCCGAGCCCAGCACAAGGGACAGCCATGTAGGTGTGACAGTGACAGCCCTGCTGTGCCAGCCAGCAATCACCAAATCTCAGTAAACCCGTCCTCCCCAGATGCAGTCAAAGAGAAGTTACGTCAGCTTCTTTATCCGCTGAAAGGTCAGGGCCGCTCATATTAGAGTCAATACAGCGATCTGCAGCGTACACATCATTTGTGCATTGCAGCACTTGCTTCCCAGTTTCGGTGCAATGTTTGGGATCTTGGTGCTTGTCCTTGCATTCGAACCATGCTCGATTGACTTTGGCGCATTTGGTCGCGATGTGCTTCTGAATGGCCAGCAGCTGGGCTGTCTTCAGTGAAGTGTCGTCCATTGCAGACAAAATAGCCACCGCAAGGGGCAGCTAGAAGCAGAATATATCTTAAATATACTATAATACCCGACTGGGGAGTACAGGATTCCGAGGGAAGTGGATCAACGGCATCGAGCGACTCCCCTGTGTCGCAGTAGGCAAGTCAGGCGCGCACAGACTGACATCCCTCGATCCTGGCCACAATCAGGCGTGACCTAAGCTGCTGAAACGCTGCCTACGGGGACGTTTGTCGCGTGAGACGAAACCGCCGTGTCTATGAGGGGCATTTTCTGCTGTGTTGCTTTGGTCATGCATGACCTAACAAAAGCACACTCGCTGATAAACTGGCAACTGAAATTCTAGAATGGCCTCACACAGCCACAGGTAGAGCATTACTGGTACATTCGTGTGGTGATACAGTTGCACTGCATGAGGGAGCATGCACCACTTCTAGCAGCTGTGTCAACAAGGACAGAGCAAAACAGCAACGGCCCACCAACCGAGCAAAGTCAAAGTAACGTATTACCTCCAGCGCAATAGTCGCATGGGACGTTCCCAGAATTGTGATCCTGCTGAGCATAGCAGTGTGCCATGGCCACCTGGTCGATCCTCATGCACATATGAGTTTACACTGACATGGCATCGTTCTTTTGCACCAGGCAAAACAAATAGGCATGCTACACGTAGTGACTGTATTTGGGTTGCACGAAACTCATTGTATCAAACCCTTCTGTCACGCTCGGCCGCGACCACGGCCGCGTCCACGGCCACGACGTCCCCCACGCCCCCTCATGTTTCGACCCCCACCCCGACCAAATCCACGCCCACCTGCTCTATCGTTACGCCCCTTCGGAGCCTGCCGAGGTTTCTTCCCAATGTCCATTCCTACCTTGTTGGACATGCATTTCAGGTAGCTGAAATCAACCTCTGTTCCTCCCTCATGGCAGGCAAAAAAGCAAGTGCTGCCGTGTTCGAATGCTGTCTTGACTTTGAATGCCACCACACCAGGGCCAATCTTGCTTCGAGGCCTAGGGTGGCATGTCTTCAGGAGGTCTGAAAGAACCAGATGTTCATACTCATTCACTGGGACGTTCTCTGGCCATGCCTTCAGCAGCCTCCGGAAGTACGCCAGGCAGTTCTCCAGAGAATCAAATGTACGAGGCCCTAGCTGGAGGGGGAAAACGTTTTTCATCTTGTCCTTTTCTTCATCGTTTGGCTCTTCCTTCGCCTCTTCAGCATCATCGCCGACGACAGGTTCGGCGTCCTCCGCCTTCGAAATGTCAGCTTCAGACTTATCTTCATCGTTAGCCGTTACTGTAGGTTGTTTAGAAGGGGGTTCGCCCTCTGCTGGCCCTTCTGCAGCGCGCTTGCCCGCCGCAGCTTTGCATGGCTCCGCCTGAGTATCAACGTCCGCCATGGTCGCTTCATCTTCTGTACCCATGATGCGGACGCTTGTCTTCTAAAATCTGAGGCAGGATACCTCCGTGTAGCTTGACAAGAGTCGCTATTTCCCGAAGACAGCTGGAACCAATGACAAGGCCTTCTGGAAGACAGTTCTACAACACGATCCCAGCGAGACACAAGCCTATTTGCCCTACGAAAAATCTTTCCAGTGCATGATGTGCGTTGCCTGCCCGCAACGCCACTGATGCAGTCGACTCATCGTGACTGCAAGGGTGCATGCATGGCGACTGATCACTATCGAGCAGTAGCCCAGAGACATCACCATGTTTCCCCGTATCCCACTGTTGTTATGAATATTAGGCCCTTGTTGACCGTTGCCGACCTTTTGGACACTCCAGCTGCAGATATGTATGAGGACTGCCACCAATATTGCAGTTGCATTGACATCGTGCCCGTCCTGCCTGATCCTCACGATGCACGCAAGAACAAGTGTCACATGCTTTTGTCTGTGAGCATTATTTCTCCTCTCTTCTGCTGTTTGCCTGTGTTTCTGGCCGTTTGCCATTCTTATTGGTGCCGTGTTTCCGCCAGGCATTGGTAGGCATGTCGACGATCCTTGCAGTGTCAACCATAACAGGAAGCAGCTAGGTGTGCATGTGGCCAGGCAGTGTGCTTCATCAATCTTTGCGACTGTTTGGCCACCGTGACCAATGCCAGTTGTAGTTCTGTGCGGTCCATGTGCATGTACATTGCGGCTCCTACACTGCTGTCATAGCTGGCCCGAGTATGAATTTGTTCGTGGTCAAAACTCAGTTTCACCTTGATGGGCGAGCAGGCGTAGCCTATCCTCGTTCGCAAATTGACAGGAAAGCTGATATCTTGTGTCTCCACAGGTTTACGCTGTTTGAAATTGTTGCAGGCACCACTGCGGTGCCCTCAGCTGATGCGACATCAGCAGGCCTGTAAACATGTATCCTGTTCGTGATTGCCACTTCCTGCAACGGTTGTGCGTGGCTCACAAGTACATCCGAGGCTGCATGTAGAATTGTGCCTGCCACAACTACTTCCACTGGCGCTGGCGCTGGGTGTTGGTCCGATCGGCAACAGCAGTTGCTCTTGCGTCAGTCATATATGTGCATCACTTCTCCAGGACGCACACGGTATTTTTGTCCATCATGAGCTGTTCCCTTCGCCACCACAACTTGGCCATGTCTCTCGGTCGCACCGCGGCGTCTGCGCACCAGCATGTGCAGGACCTCGCGTACCGGCGGGATGTGCCAGGAATGTGCGATCGTGGTTCACGCCGTCCAGCGCCGAATGATGCCACTGCGTCCAAATGACTTGACTAGCGATTAGTGCGGTACATGTATCCTCCAAGCGTGAAGCCTGCGATTGGAAGGTCTGCATCGGCTGTGACCAGGCTTCCAACGTGACCAACAACAGCTCCAGTCGGCGGGCCAGCTGCATCAAGAACTTGAGGTGGACAGACTCGGCATGATGCACGCAGATGCGTTGTTTGAGCGCGGTATGGTTGCTCAGATCATGTAGGAGCAGGTCATCACGCCTGATCGAAGACTCGCACACACATGCCTACAGGACATTCGCTGTGGTCGCAGTCAAACAGACAAGCCTACTGTTCCTTTATGAGTACTGGGTTAACCTATCTAATCGCCGAACACCTAACTCACGGAGTGTGCATACTGGTGCAGAGGGCTCCCTGCTTGATGCATCAAAGACGAATGTCAGCTTCCGATTGACTTGCGTCCGAACTGCATCAATGACATCGTCCCTTTCGCTTGATATGCTTCCAGAATCACAGCCAGCGGAGCCGATGGTCTCAACGCACACGCAATTCAACATCCTGGATGTCTTGGACTGGCAAATCCCTGCAGCCGGCGTCCGGCATGGCAATGAAGTTGAGGTCCACAGCCCTGCATCGACAGCATCGCCATTCCCTACCTCGCCTGCTGCAGTGGACAGATGGCGCAGCCGGAGCCTGAGCAGAACGTTCTACATGCTAACAGTTTTATCCTCAGCACAGCTGGTGCTGCCCCTCCAGATGCACCTCCCGACTTTCGCCTGCTCTGCCATCATCTCAGGCCTGCTTGGCATTGCGTCATCCTGCACATTCTTCCTGGCTTCTGGCACGGGAGAGGCCCTCCAGAGGCGAATTCGCTCGGTGCGATTCATGCGACACCGTCATCATCAATGGCAGAACCTTTCAGTGATGTCTGGCACACGGCCACGCTATCGTCTTGCCTCTGACCGATATCTGTATATCTTTGACCGTGTGAGCCAAAATATTGGCTTAGGTTTTCAACTTACCACATAGGGCCCAACACCACTTTCTGCTGCACTCGGTACAGGACAACCTTCAGTCTGCATGACTTTCCACCAACCAGGAAAGCCAAATCTACTGGCATAGTTGCACGCGCCAGTATTGGCGGTGCATGATCCAAATGCAGTCCATCCGCATCAGGTCACAGCACCAGGCCTGCTGCCTGGCAACACCACTCACCAACCGACCAAGGAGATGCTGAGAAAGCAAGGAATAATCAAGCAGCTCAAGCAGCATGTGTCACATGCTGTGATGCTATTCATTTCGCACACGCATCGCCACATGCACGCCCAGTGTCAGTCTGAGCAGTCATTTTTGGGGGCTTGGACCTAAACATCGTTCCCAACAATTCACATTTGTAAGTTTTGGCAGGTCTGTTTGATTGAACAGTGTGCGTACCACAGCAGCTCAGTCACAAGTGGAACACCCATCTGTGACCAGAGGGGCGACCAGAGGGCATGCCTTGTGCTATGCCACAGGACAGCGTCATGGGTGTCACGAGGCATGCTTGTCCAGCATTCTCACCTCAGTCACGAGGTACCCCTTGGCTGAGGCACTGCTGTGTGCGCAGGTCAAGGTCATGCTGTTTGCCACGCTGGCGGCCAGTGCCATCTCGGGCATGTGGCTGGCAGCGAGCCGCACGGCTGGTGAGCTGCCAGCACAGCAGCACTCTGTGTGGCTTCTGTGCGGCGGCAGCTCGCTAGTCGCGGCCGCGGCTGCGTACGCTGCTGCGGCCGTGGCCAACTTGGAGCGAACACTGCGGCTGAGTTGGCCGAGGGAACGGCCGTAGTGCAAGTATCTGGGCGGCTGCGCACGTGACTGCTCCGCTGCGCTGCATGGCCGGGCTGTGGCTCCGGGCTGGCCCCGGCTGTAGCTGCAAGGGTAGCAAGTCTTCTTGTGCAGCGGCTCGCACACAGGGGCTGGCGCTGTGGTGGCGTGGATGCTCAGGCGGTGCGCGAGCGGCAGGTGATCGGGGTACCTCGGTCCAAATAATCACAGCCGCCGGGGCAATGGAGACTCCGTCGTGCAGCGCAGGTACCCCGGCCTGCTCCGGAGCTGTGGCGGAGGTGTGCTCATGCGTGGCGAGGGCAGTGCTGTACGGCATTCACATGGCTCGCTGCCGTTTGCGCCATCACGAGCTGGTCTGAAGTGAAAACGGCAGTCCTGGGTAGCCGTGCAGGGCACCTGATAAGCAACAGAAGGTAAACCATCGAGCGGTAGTAGCTGTCAAACGGTATTACCCTGCCATACCGGCTGTCAGGGTGTTTGTAGGTGCGCCGATCCCGGGTGGTCGGGTCTTCGGAGGTGGGTGCTGCAGGCCAAAACATCCACTGAAGTTGCCCTGGCACGTGGCAAAGCATGTGGTGTCCCAGAGTTTGACACCGGCACGAGCGGCGTGGACCCGTTGTCGTGTCCGGCCGGCTGTGCTGCCTTCAGAGCACTGGGTGCGCCACAAGCAGCCATGCCCACTGCCGTGGCCACTGTTGTGAATGATGCATCGCACATCCAGCGCGCTGTGACTGCTAGCTGAGGATCGGGGGCAGGGGGCTGGGACCCATTGTGCCCTGGTGGGACGGGTGGCGTGGAGAGAGTGCTGGAGGGCCAGCATGCAGCATCTTGTGATCCACCTGCCACCGGTCGGCGCACATGTGCCCCCTCATCGGTGTTGAGTATTGCAAACCTGCGGGCGCTTCGTGCTGCCTCCTGCACACAGCTGGCGCTGCGATGTGTGAGGCTACCGCAGTGGCCAAGGGGCAATGATGGATTGATGTGATGTTCAGAAGGTCTGGTCTGCCCCATGTATGGTAGTTGTGGCTGTCGCTGTCTGAGGCAGTTCGCATGGTTGGGTCTCTGGGCTTTCAGGCAGGTCCAGCTGCTCTGGTAACGATGATAAATATGATTCGGATTTGGGAAATGGCAGCAATGGCCATGTTGCAACGCGCACTCACCGGCAGCAGCGAAGCCATATATCTGTGTTGAGTTTGTCTAAGCTCTGGATGTTATAGCAAGCTTGATGCTTTTGTTGGGTGCCATTCCATACCAGGGGTCACTGACAATGGAGTGCGCTGCAATTCCGTGTGGTCTGCTCCTAATCTTAGCCAGGTGCACCAAACAAGGACGAGGTTCCCTGTTCCTGCTTGTTTGTAACGCTGATCTGTACTAGACCGTGTAGGGCTGCAAGAGCCAAGCCCGATGGACCATATTGCAGCTCCAGCATTGCATGGCCGCATGCATGGCCTTGTTGCGTGCACATTCACTCGAGTTTTACTCCTGGTGTAAGGTCGTGAAGCCAACTGCGCAAGGCATTTGCATCGATCATTGGGAGGGTGATTTACAAGTGCATGGCGAATCGCAGTCGCAGTGTGTCCTCAATGCACGGGGCGAGGTCTTGAGGGGAACGTGCAGCGTCTGCTGAATTCTTGCGTGAACATGCGCAGACGGGCGTCGAAAAACCGATGCTATGCGCCTCGTTCTTCCCAATGTAGTGATTCCGGGGAACTTCTCGCTGTTGATTCCGGTTCCGGCCGATCGTGTTGTGTTCGCTCTGTCTCTGCGCATGTCGAAAAGAGTGGTCACAACAAAGCGGCCAGCGGCTATTGTCACTCTTGAATACAGCTGGATTCAATCAGCCGGTCTTGAAGGTTGAGGCTGGATGGACAGCAAGGATGCATCTGTACCGTGCGTCTTGTTCCTATTGCATCAGATACGTGTTCACGGACCTATCAGTGCAGTGCAGGGGCTATTAAAAACATGTGTGCATGCAGGTACTGCTTAAGAAGAGTGTGAACCTTTGCACCTGCTGGCAACCAAGTCAGTTGCCATGCCTAGATCAACCAAGATGCAGACACGATGCCATACCTGCTGAACACGACATCCGATGGTGCAGGGACCGAGCACATTCTCCGACGCTGTGGAAGAAGCTCAGCAGGAGCAGTGCGCCAGGCATGATCAGTGCTGTGAATTTGACCAGTTGAGTGCACGGCTGCAAGTCTCCTCTCTTCATCGCATCCAAAGCCCCCCACCGCCAGATGCTGGTACCAGTTTGAGAGCACGTCGCAGCCAGGAGAGTCTACCGACAAGCCAGCCTGTGCAGGCTCTCACCACCAAGGGCAGCCCACTGCCTGTTGTACACGCCCATTCACTGCCAGTGCCAAGCTTCCCGCAAGGCCTGGCCAGCCTCGTCACTGCAACTGGCATGAGCAAATCTATTCCACGCTTGAAGCTTTTGGCAGAATCATCCGGTTCCAGCATCCCCCCAGCCGTCTTTCAGGAACAGCCCAATTGGCACAACAAGGTTTGTCTGCCTGCATCGGTATCAGCAGAGTTGCATACCCGCCCAGCTCTACCCATCGTGTCTCCCACACCTCCGCCATCCGCCCAAACACAGGGCTCTGGATGTGCTGCGAGGTTTCTGCCGTCACGAGGCACATCAGGAGTCAAGGTAAAGCCATCAGGGCCCGGGCACCGGTCTGGAAGTCCCCACACCGTTTCCCAGGATGATTCAAAACACGCAGCAGCCAATATGGCCAGACAGAGCTTGCTGATCTATCAATACGATCTGGCGCAACCGTTGGGCCTTCATCCTTTGTGCCAGCCGCCTTGCATCACTGATGCGCAGTCTGCTATCACACAACATCCTGTGGCACTGGCAGGTACAGGCACCAGCTCAGCCAGCCTCCCACATGGATACATCGACAGCACCAGAGCTGGATGGGGCAGCCGTGGTGAAACTGCAACTCACTGCATGGAGCCTCCAGCTGCAGCAGTGGCCGACCCTGCCTTGCCCTCAGTCCAAAGTTGCCGTGTCGACGAGGACGGCCGCGACAGAAAGCCGCGACATGCTCCGTATGTGCCAGGCAAGCAACACAGGTCAACTGGGAACAGCGTGGCGGTGCAAGGTAGCTCATGGAGCGCAGGTGCAGCCGCCTCTGTGGTGCCAGCTTACGACCTCGAGGCCTGGGGCAAGCGGGATGGGCACACAGCGGAGGCTGGCCTGGACCAGCGTGAGGTACAGGCCACGGAGCACCCGGGCGGTGTTGGTATGGGCGCCAGGGTGAACCATGGCAGACGTGGAGCTGGATTCCGAGTGCGGGGGACGTCGGCGGCGAGTGGAGCAGGCCGAGGGCGACCAGGCAGCCCAAGAGCGCACTTTGTCGGGCTGGCGCATGCAGAGCTGGCGCATGCAGAGCTGCACGGATGACCCGCCGGGTGAGGTCCCGTGGTCCTGCCTCTGCTGCACCGCCATGCCACTGGGCTGGATACCAACACCATGGACTCTGATGCGGGCTGTTGGGAACGTTTCGTAGATTGCCCATTCCCACCAGCACTGGAAGGGATGCATCTGATGCAGGATGAGTTGAAGGCTGTATGTATCTCAACCGGGGTGCACGGTGTGCAGGAGGATAGTGCAAAGCATGTTGGACTGAGTGTGTGCCGTATGGCAAAGTTCCCGTGACGATGTTTGTCTAGATGAAGCTGTGTTGTCTGGCATCAATCTGATGCATGGGGCTCACGTGGATGCCTTGGTGGTCATGGCTCCAGCAGATGCCCGGAGACTTTCCAGACTGTTGCGGGGCCACAGGTATGAGAAGCGTGGGCTGCTTCACTCATGTCGCACATGATGGAACGGTGTAAGGAGGTGTATATTGAGCGCTGGTGAGACTGGCCAGAACACACACACCACAACAAAGCCAAGCTGAAAGTGCTGACTCGTGATACATCAATGCCGCCTGAGATTATCCGCTCCAGGTCTCGATCGATCAACCCTTTCCGGGCTGCTCACGCAGTGCACAGCACGTCGACACCCTCCATCCTTCGTAAAACCCCAGGACAATCTAGGGAAGTCTGGTACTGGCAGGGTACTCGGTACAATCTAGCAGAATCCAGCCTCAAATATATTTCGACTCCCCAAGCAAAGATGCATCACGCTTGACAGTAAGGTCATTGCCAATTCAAACACTGGAACCTACATGTTTTATGCTGCTGCCGCAACAGCTGCTACGATGCTGTATGATATCCATGCCATGTGACGTTCCATGGCGGGTTTCAGCATGCTCGATTGCCCATCGAACAGGAGAGAGGAATAGCTGCAGCTTCATGAAGGATCACCCCACTTGGACATTGGCTCTCGGGTAGGCAATTGCATTTGTCCGCACCCACCTGCAATCATGAGGACGCATGATGGATCTGGTCATGGACCTTGATAGCCTTTGCAGCACAAAAACATGTGGCTCTAATGATCAGGTTCCAACAGCGAGCCTGGCCAGATTGGCATGGCCTCGATCGGAAGGAAGAGTAAATGTGAACAGAGCTCGAGGAAAACTAGGTTCAGCAACAACAACAACAAAAAAAGACCAGGTGTCATGCCACACTAGTTCTAGCATCGGCCACGCGCTCTACGGCGGCCATGTTCATACAGGGTGTGCGCAGTGTTGATCCACATGCTGAATTGCAGGACTGGTTCTCTGCAATGCCCGATTTTTGCTGGTTGTGGGTGCATTGGGAACAGGAGTGTAAGTGGAACATGCCGCAAACGTGACACTGGAGATATTATAATATCTGGCAGGGATGGCCAAGGCTTTTTGACAGCAATCTCAGGGGAACACGACGCCGTGTTGCCATTGTCCCGCGCCAGCTCCTGGTCGCCTTGGCCTTGCTGTGTATGTTCCTCTGCGGGCGCCCACTGTTTTCCTGCAGCAGCACGCAGGCCAGGAGGGGGTGGCCTTGAAGGTCCGTACATGTGGGGGGGAGGGCTTGGCCCGTTCGTGCGGCCTCAGGCCCCACAGCAGTGTTGCGCAATCATGGCACTTTGATATTATAATCACACTAGCGCTGCTGTGAAAACACAGATTGCCATGGCCACATGCTGCTGAAATACAACACGAGCTACGGGCGACAACAATCAATCGATAAAGGAAACACAATGGAGCATTCACGTTCTGGTAAACCCCCCAGCAAGGCCAGTCCATGAGACCCAGGCCCACTGCAGACACGCATGCAAACACAAGTCCGCGCCAGGGCGCGTTTTTCAATCGCAAACGATGGTGTTCGGAATGTAAGAGGCTGATAATAATGTTAAGATCCAACTTAGGCCTCGAGCGGCAACACAGCGGGACCAAGGCCCAAAATTTCCACTTCGCGAAGTGGAAATTTCCCTTTCCACTTCTCGACCCGAAATAGGCCCCCATGTGGCATCCCCCTAAGCAGTATATGTACATATGCAAAGCATCACTTTATCCCAATGTGGACCAAAAAAATCATTTTATTACCGCATCACATTTCATCAATCCCAGTTGTGGCGACTCCATTTGATATTTCAAGGTGTGAAGCTCATCGCCATGTTGCGCTGGCATGCCCATCGGTAGCGCCTGTCGACCTCCAAAACACCCATGAATGAATAGTTCATGTCCATCAGTCATGTGGCAGCGCTCGTGAAAGTGAGTGTGATTGAATGACGTGAGGCACAGCGTAGTGCAGGACACACTCTGTCATGTGTGCTTATTCGGTTGCATGAGCATCCTGGGATTGAGATTAGTTTGATGCGGAGGATGAAGGATTGGATGGTCTGGGTTGAGACCTGCATGCTGTTGCGCGTGCCTCTGATGTAACTGCATGAGCATCTTGCACACCGGCTGATGAAGGCCCTACATGAGATCACAGTGTGACAAGTACCATCTGATATTCGTTTCAACAATCTTGTTATTGATGCCTCGATTTGTGTTGAACACGGCCCCCTTGCTGCCAGTGGACTCCAGTGAACACATCCACTCCAGCGAACGCGGCTCCCTTGCTGCCAGTTCACCGAACTCGCGTTTTTTCCTTCATGCAGGCATCCATGATCAGACGGGCCACCAGTGGTGTGTTCCTCGGATGGAGTGGTGGCATCCATGAACGCACGGGCCTCCACAGCAAGAGTGACAGAACAACCTGTCGCCAAGCGTTTAATGCGCGCCAGGCGTGTGAAGGTGAAGGCAAGAGCCATGATGCGGATGAACGAGAACCGCAGGACAGTGACACCGCGAGCCTGTCGTCCGGTGGGAAAGTGGCAGACGTGTGACCCTGCCAACCACTTGTACAGTGCCACAGAGGAGACCTTGCGACTGGCGAATGACACGACGTGATTCCACCTGAACCTCTGTCTCCGACTCACCCTCGCAACCGAGGCTGGTTGCCAGGTGAGCCTGTATCTGGAGTTTTGGCCACACTGTGCAGTCTTGGGATGTGTGTGAGGATCCCTGTGCACGAGAATCCGTGTCCCTCGACCTCTGTTCTTTGGCAGGTTTGCAGGTAGGGGCTGAGGCATGTTGAGACACACACAACCCCGCGTTGGCGTATTGATGTAGGCTAGCACTGTTCAAGACGAGAACTTGCAAAACGAGGTGTCACAGGACAGCCAGGTCGGCCAAGGTGAGGCTGGCAAGGTAGGGTCCGCCATGAGCAAAGCCTCTGAGGTTTCAGGCCCGACCCTGCTCAAAGGCTGCCCAAACGTGGGCGAGGTTGATGAGGAGAAACGCACGTCCCTGGACCAAACCTTTAAGGAGGTACTTACCGGCTATGAGGTGGTGGTGGCGGGCGCCGCCACTGGCGGCATCGTCAGCGCAGCCCGCAATGCCTCGGCTTGGCAAGATGGCAGACAGGGTGCATTAGAAAGCTTGCGGAAGTGTGCTAGTGAGACAATACATTCAGCCGTGTCATCTGGGCTGATGGGGGGGGTGCAGAAGCTGGGCATATGGGGTGTGAAGAAGGCAAGCAAAGCGCTGGCAGAGGGGGTTTTGCAAGAGGTCATCCTCCGCGCTGCCGGTGCCGTCATCTCAATCAGTGTGGGAACACTGCTTTGTGTGGGGCAGCTGGTCTGGCGATGGTGCAGCGAGCAGATTGCCTTTAGTGAGGTTATGAACGCAATACGTCAGGATCTGTGTACGAGCGCTCCCACGGTTAACCGGAATCAACGTTGTGTGTGCAGTCGTGGGAGAGGTTATCGGTGCAGCATTGGGCGGGCTGTTTGGGCCTGCAGGCGCGATAGCCGGCGGTATCGTTGGTTCGCTCATCGGAGGGTTTGCTGGCCGACTTGTCGGTTGGTTTTGGAGAAGGTGAGGCCGGGGTGGCTCCAGGTCACATGGCTTTGAGAAGGATCCGTGGCTATTCAACCTGCCGATTGGGCCGTTGAGTGGGCTGAATGCTGCTCACGATCAGCTGATGCTCAAGATCCATTGAGTGGTTGCATCCAGCTCGGCTGCTAGAGCCAGAAGAAATATGGCCGGTGGAGAGATTCAAGAGAAGGCGGTCTCAACTGCGCCCCAGCCAAGCACCGTATAGTTGGAGAAGATGATGCCTCTGATGATGAAGGTCATTGAACAAGATGGTGACTCGGATGACCAAGTTGATGTCGCGTCACGAGTATTTCTGTACTGAATCATTCGAGTGTGTCTTTTGGTCCAGATTGACCAGGGCACCTTGCTCCTTGCCAACATTGCTTTTCTCTATATTTCTTTTGCACATGTGTCATGAAGCTGAGGGGAGGATTGTGGTCAGTACGCATGTAAACAGCATGTAAACAGTATGACCCCGTTAGGTAGTGCCAGGCCAGATTGCTGAGAACCGGAAACTGCGTGTTGGACTGCTGGTCAATGCTGCTGCTATGGGCAGCTTCTGGATTTGATCGGTGTGTGACGCACAGCATTGGAACGAACGGTGTCACCAGGGTAGTGTTCTCTTGCGAGTATCTGCTAGGATCTGCTGTAAGGGTTGTCAGCATTGCATAAGCTTGAACGTGTATGGAGCATGAAATTGATTGAAATGTGGCATCAGGAACATGAAAGATTCGGTTTTGCAGAGGTCGAGTCTGCAGCCACAGCTTGCTAGAGGCCTGCATCAAATGACAGACCGGTGCACATCTCTGCACTCCCGCATGGCAAACAAACCCCCGTTGATCCTTCTTCAGCAAATTGCCCGTATAATGAATCACTGCGGCCAGTGGCAGCGAGAGCTAGCTGCGGGCCTCACGAACACCCCCTCTCATGCTGCACGGCAAGCAGTACAGAACAAGCTAAATATTTGGATGCAAAGTTTGCGGATGACTTGTAAGCGCACCAACTTCAGAGCATACGAATGATTCAAGCATGACTGGCAGCACGATAACAGAGGAGCTCCAGTGGGCAGAATAAAAAAAGACAGAGGGAATGATGGGATAAGCTGCACTTTCAAGAAATCACGAGAGTAATACCAACATAGCTTAAATGCAGGTGCAAGCTGTGAACTCCCACTGCTTGTGCAAACTTCAGCAAACTTTCGCACATGCTGCTTGTAATACATTGCCTCGTCCGGCCTCTTCCTGTCCACGACCAGGAACCACTGCTCAAAGGTACCAGGAGGTGTGTGTTACACTGAGAAAAAATTCAGGCCCGGCAGCGCCCAGGGGGGAAATTTCAACAAAGACTTCCTGCACACACACGAGCGCCGCAGTCACAAGACACATCATCTCGGCAGTCACGGATCACAAACTAAAGAATTGGAGGAGTGCATGTGTGTGATGAGCTCGGCGTACGTACCGGCAGTGTGCACATCGTCCATGAACCTCCACTACCTGGCCACCATGGCCACCAACGTGCAACACGAGCCTCCGCGGACCTCCGGTGTCACTAGGCGATGAGAAACAAAACGATGGTGGATAAACATTATGCAGATACACCATTTTGACCTTGTCGATCCATCAAAATGTCCAAGAAGACGTGATCGTGGAGTAGCGTCAAGCAGATTCACTGGTTTACAACTCAGATCCTTTAGGCGATCACACTCAACAGTCGGGAAATTTCTCAGGCCTAGATTTAGCTGCCATACGAAGCGGTGAAAGTCTGGGAGGAACTTCAGCCACTGCAGGGCAGCCTGCGTCTCCCTGGTCGTTTCGTGTGCATACGTCATGGAGCTGCATCATAAGCTCAGAAGAGATCCAAACTGGCATCCCAATGCCTGCAATATCTGCGGTGGCGTACGTTCCCGAAGCCTCAGTGTAGCATGTCGTATGCAGTTGCCCGTGGTTTGCAGCTGGTCCTAAATGAAGGTGCTGCATGACAACAAGCAGATCACAATGTAGGAAACAGACCCTGAATTTCATGAATTTCCGATTCACGTGTACATCCGGCCTCGAAACTGCTGCATGTTTACCATGTGACAAGCGGTTCAACAGTGCCTCTGTTCACATTGAAGATGGCCATCACTTGCGATTCGTGGACTAACAGGGCAGCACTACAATCAGCTTTGCATTTACAAAGGCATCCATGTACAGATGGGCCACCAGGCTGCACAATGCAAGACTGGAACAATACCGTGGCGCCAAGTGTTTGGTGATGAAGCGTTTGTGGTGCGGAAGCCGGTCTTCTGGACAGACGTACTTGCAAAGCGAGACGCTCGCAATGTGAGTCATGCGAAGCTGACGGCGGATGCCGTTGCGTATGCGCGCCAGGCCTGTGAAGCTCAAGGGAAGAACTATGATGCGGATGTCATGGCGGTTGCGCAGGCATCGCAGGAGATTGACACTACAAAACTATTGGCTGACCTTCGGGTAGAGGTCGAGGTGAAGGAGAAAGAGGCGAAGATTGCAGCAGATCCAACCGCAAACCTGCCGCCCGGCTGGAATGTGGCATACGTGCGTTCCTGCCAGCCGCTTTTGCAATACCACAGTGGAGACTCTGCAACTGACGAATGTCCTGTAGCTCAGTGTGATTCCACGCGCATATTTATGTCTTATACCTAGCAAGCCAGGCTGAGCAAATGCCTGGGAACGTGGCTGCTGTACTGTCTTGGTTATCGTCACGCCTGAAGATGTCCATGAGTGACCGTGTCTTTCCATTCTTTTTCTTTAGCAGATGTGTAGGCTTATGGGACTGAGGAATGATGAGACATACAAAAATCACCATCTTTCGGCTGATTCTGATGAAGAGAAGTGTTGTACTTTTACTCTGACATCTGCGTTCGAGTCCTGCCGTTTGCTGGCCTGGCGATGTTCGCGAAACATACTGTAGCATTCACAATACATCAGAGCATAACATGCAGACTGTGGTTTTCCTGGCTACATGTGGCCCATCTCGCGGGCCTTCGTTCACACAGGCTGTGTGCATGCAGGATCCGAAGGGCAAGCCTTACTACTGGCACAAGGAAACACAGAAGACTCAATGGTCCAAACCGACCGCAGAATCGGCAGGCAGCTGACTTGACTGCATTTGCTGTTCAGTTTTTGCATGTGAATTGCTGCCAAGACGGTGCAGATGGCGAGACGACCCGCCATGGCAAGGTCAACTACTTGTGAGTTGAAATCCATGTCAGATCCATCAGACGCAAGAGGATCTTCTGGCTCATTCTCGGGTATACATGATCGGCAGAGTAAATGGCCAACGCAGAGGGTGTTCACGTTTTGGTGTCCCCTCTTATCCGTATATGTCTCCGACAACTGCCAGCCATGATTCACTATGCGCAGCTGCGTAGTATTCTCGCATGTCTACATACTGAAAGAGTCTCAGCGTGTACATATCCCACAAAGGGGTGATTTGACTGTGACTATACCAAATTGGGCAAATTTATGTCGGAAGCTCAGCCAATCGCTTGCGCTCGTGAATCAAGCCAACCAAGAACATTGATGGCGCAGTGTGATGCCCTGGCCTATGTCTCAGAACCGGTTGCTGAATCTAGATCCGCATTGCGTCGCAAGGCGCAATGATGTGACAATTTCATTGGCTGGAACTTAGAAGCAGATCCCTTGGGGATCCTCTAATCATACTATGTTGACACAGATTGGTCTTGATTGGGTGTGTCTGATGTGATCTTTTTAACTTGCATGTGGCAGCAATCATCTCCTTGCCCCTGCCACCGTGTGCGCTCATACTTTAGTTTGAACGACTCCAATCCGTCAAACCTGTATTAACGGCCATAGCCTTTTTTACCATAGAACAGGTGGCAAATCATGTTTTAGAAGCTGCAGATCAAGGTCAGTGGGACACTGGGACACATGTCCCCAAACACCTGGCGTGAAGCCATACCACCAGGACCACACCATGATGCGTCCTGGGAGCAGCAGCAAACTTTAAGCAGCTGTTGTTTCCCCGCGTCTTCCAGTATCGTCCGATATAGGCACTTGTTGATTGTGATCTCGCAGCCGCCATCGTCTTGCTCGAATTGTGCATCGTACCCATCTCCAAGATCATTCACTAGCCCTTTTGCCAATCTTGTCTGCAGTCACAGCTTGTTTGTTGGGAAACTTGCACTCGGCTAGCATTCAGTGTAACTGATGATGTGCATGAAGGCCCGATACCGAGGCAACAAGTAGGATCACCCTAGTGAGGCAGCGGCATCCGGCCATACAAGCTACTACCTCAGCTGATAAGCTCAGGAATAGGCAGAGTGGTTCGTCTCAATTCGTTCAGGCTAGAGGCGTGAATGCTATGGACAGGATAGCACACACAATTTGTTGCAGTGGTGATTGCCTGAGCAACATCTGCCGGCAAAGTATGCCCGCCCTTGACAGCCACCTGTATAGCGCAGACGGTCACAAAGCCAAGTTGCAAGAAGACCTTGGAACTTGCCATGTACAAGATGTAGTAAGCACCTGATGCCATCTTCAGATTTCTGGCCATTCTGCTCCAGCAGCATCTGCAAGAGCTCTGGCTCATTCCGAACATACGGTAGCAAGACTTTGTGCGTTGCTAGAGTCATTGACGCTATCATGACGTTTGTATGACTCCGACTGTCGGTGTCAAGATGTGAGTATCGATCCCGCAGCACTTCCAGCTCGCGATCCAGCGCAGGCAGGATATCATCTTGCCTGCCCTGTAGCGCAGGATGTTGCTTGCAGCGATCTTCAATCGACTTCTTCCAGCCCCAGGACACTTGGTCGTCCACCCACTTCTTCATTGTGGGCAAGTACCTGAATTCAGAGAGTGTGGTGACACGGCAGATCCAGGACGAAGCAAACATGCCTGAAACATCATTCTGGCATTACGTAGAGCATATTGCTCATTCAATATGCAAGGCGTGTTCTCATGCAAGTTGTACCTGTTGAACCAGTGATCATCCGATCCTGTGTCCCGCTTAGCTGTCGACGCTGAGTATGGCATTCTATCGGTCACATGTTTGCAATCACGTCTTGAAGCGAGAACATGTTGTGCTCTACGAGCCCCGCGAAGAGCAGTCAGCATTTTGGGATGTTGCCGACCTAAACGTGGTGTAGGAACGAGTGTTTCACCGTTATGATAGATCGCGAATCTGACAGCATACGCAATCACACGCAAGCATAAATAAGAGTGCTTGAGATTATGTAGACCTCGTCACAATCAGCTAAAGCCCATGATTTGCTACGCAGTGTCTGGGAGTGCCTTGTCATCATGACATGCGCGCTCCTGTAGCCACGTCGTTGATCTGGACTCCAGCGGTCCGGTGAAGATGCTCAGCGACTCCATTCAACGAGTTTCGCCTAGATTAACCCAGAGAGCTCCCGTCAGAGCTATTGCTTCGAGCGGGGCGGACTTGACTTAGCCAGATTCCCCTCACACGGGCACAAGTCCTTGCGCAAACCAGGGGCGCAAAAGCTGTGCACTAACAAACTTCAAACGAACAAAGGACTGTTTCAACTGCGGTGACTTTGGGTTGATGGGGAAGCCGGTACGCAGCGCCATTGCTCGACCCCCGCCGGTTCTGCTGCGTCACCGTTGAATATAGCATCGTGACAGAACGTTTGCAGAAGGTGTCAAGCCAGCCTTGGGTTCCAGGCAGTCTACAGTCAGAGTACGGGCTGCAATATCCTCCCAAGCATGTTTCGCCTCCAAAACATCAGGGGAAAGCAGATGCTACACAAGAGACCAGCTTACCATTCACAGCCACGACCACGGCTCGTGCAGACTTCAAGGTCTGGTGCTCATGCCACGCGTATATAGATTGGTTGGTGATTGACTGCATGTGCATATGGCGACGAAACGTGGGTGTCACACAGGCTCTTCCGCACGTGCGTTCAGTGACATCCATCAGTCCAGAAAAACCTTGGCCAAAAAGACAGCTCGATGGCAAAACTATGTACCGCGTCCACCATGGCCAAAAGGAAGCCCCCAAGTGTCGTCCGCAAGCGTACTGCCAGCTACGATCCAAGCAGCTGGACACCAACGACTATGGAACACATGGCACGCCACACTACAAGGTACATCAACCAGCCACTCCCGTCCAAACAGTACTACAGCACAGTGGCCTGGTCTCCTGGAGGCTGTGATCCCCATGGATATGCACTGTGCTGACAAACACGAAAGTTAAAGGTTCATGAATGGACAGGGGCAGCCTAGTCTCAGCACTACAGGCACTGTAGGCGCCTTGTTATGACCATGCTTGGATCCTGTGTGGCACATCCGCAGTGCCACACGATCCACAGGGCTACATACTAGAGCATGGCGCAGCTGGCTCGCTTGCACACCACTCCCTGCCATCTCCAATTCTGTGCTTGCATGAAGTAGTCGCCCATGGTCCCGTGCCCTACATTGGCCACGCTGGCAACAAAGACGTGAATGGCTTCGTAGCCTCGTCAGGTTTGCGCCTGGTTCAGTATACCCAGCTCGATCCCGTCACATCTCCCGCGCTGTCCAGCTAATCGACACCAGACTGGGCTACTGAGCACTGCCCAGAGTAGGTTACGGTGGCTTTGATCCATGCGGATGCTGACATATGAGCAGACTGCAGGAAGACTTCTGTGCGTGGCCAGATTCGAAGCCGGCTGAACCGGCCCGCCCGCCCATGCGGCCCATGCCTGCACTGCCCCTCGACAGTGAGACCGATTATTCATCCAACTACACGAACAAACATGCGACCCGGCCAGCCATGCACAAGCCGCATGTCCCGACCACAGACCCTAACCTCCGCTTCTCAGGCTGCACAACCTACGGGAAGGAGTTTGTTGCAAAGCCCATTCCGGAACGCGCAAATGCATGCATGGATCGACCATGGATGCGATGCGACTCGTGCCCGCCAACGGAGGTACCGACGCCTCCAGGTGGAATCGATGGGGGGGGTGGGCTGGAGGAGCGCACGTGGACCAAGCCACCATACGCCATCGCAAGGGCTGTGCTGGATGATCGGACTGAGCACAAAACACAGTTCCGGCACTGGTGACCTGAGCATTGGCATAGCTTCCAGTTGCCCATGTCGACTGTTTGGCTGGATTGCGGTAATTGTGGAGATTGTACCGCTTGGCAATGTGTTTTTAGGACGGTGACATCAAGGGACATTTTTCGGGTTGGAAATGGAGGCACGCGCCAGGAAACGATCCTGCATGGTATGGGTCCCTCACATGGTTAGCCAGCCTCCTCCGTACATGTTTCGTCTCACAGGGCAGGCTGTGAGTGCAGCGATGAGGGGCCTGTACATTTGTCAGTTGTATTGAAATCAGCTTAGCTTTTGCTTCATCAAAGTCCACAAACGCTGGCCCACTGCAAGTGCAATTATATCCGCTTAGTGCTTCTATTACACCAGCAGATTTTCACACTGAGTTCACAAAGCAAACGATTGCATGGGGCAACAGCATAGGACTAGCAGGGTCTGTACTCAATCAGAACCAAGGCACTCTTTGGGAACATCATCAATCACATACTGGTACATCTCAGATGCGAAAAGATTGAATTAGAATGCTGCTGCTTTGGGAAACTAACATGCAACACACCAGCATGCCAGCCGAGGTCTCAAGTCAAATCAATGAGACTATCTCGCTTTTCCTCCGGATGACATGGCCGCCTATCATACGGATTCTGTTGCTGTGCCATTGTATCACGGCCATTGCGGTCGGATAGCACCCGTGCTGTATGCTCAAGCTTCACTCGATCACCGGCAGTCACCCGACCAGTTGGCATGTGGTTGCCTGGACAGGCTGATGCATGAGCAGCCGTTGCTCCATTGTTTGCATCACGACGCTGTGACTTTTGTGCCTGCTTTTCCCATTCAAATCCCCGCGCCAAGCTAGGTGACCCTGCAGATGTGGGGACACTAGCCCCACCAGCACATTGTGAACTCCGTTTTCGATGCTTTGGCGATTGCGGATAACTTGCTTCTGCTGCTTGCTGCAGAGGCTGTGTCGCCGCAGCGGTGCCACTACCACAAGCACAGACTCCCACAATTTGGATATCATCATCATCACTACCCAAGTCGTCAAGCTCTCCTAGTGCACGGACGGCAGCTCCGGATGAACAGCCCGTGCCAGCTTGCCCTGCAGTGCCCACATGTTTGCCACGATCATGATTGGACAACGGAGCAGTGAGATTGTGGCTACAGGGAGGTGAGCGTGGCAGCCGCTCAGCAAGTCCTGTCGGTTGTGGATGCCGTGACCGAGCTGCAGCAACTGTGGGACAGCGAGGCGCAGAACCGATAGCATCACGGCTGTGTCTTGTTGCCTCGGCTCGCGTTGCAGCGGCCTCGCCAGCTTTGCTTGAATATGCAGCTGACGCTGGTCTGCCCATTTGCCTCTGTCTAGACAGGGTGGGCTCTGCTTGCTGCACACCCGTTCTTGGTGCAGTTGCTGGGACCTCAATGTTTCGACCAACATGACCTTTTCGCAAGGTTTGTTGCGACGCGCTTTGGTGACCCTGCTGTCTAGTAGTGGCTGCAGCAGCAGCTGAGTAGGTAGTTGGAAGCCTGACTGCTACAACTCTGTTGGACGGGTGTGTGCTGTTGGTAGGATCGATGTCATCGTCGCTGTCATCGATCAAGTCGATGACAATCTTCTCACCGGCGGCAATCGCAGCAGAAGGGCACCAGAGGTTGTCACGTGCCCGCCTCTCTGCAGCTGCAGCAGCAGCCTCCCGGGGAGTCATGCTCTTCACTACGCTGCCGCCTAGGCGCCGAGGGCCTTGAGACATGATAGCTTGCTGTGCTGCACGCTTCTGAGCAGCCCTGCAAGCGAGGGGCGACATGTAGATTGCGGCAGTGTGATGTGCCTAGTGTGCAGAGCAACGGTGCCAGCAGATCGAGCTAAATGAGACACACTTGAGTTGAGCAGCTTTCATTGCCGCAGGATCAGAATTGTGTTGAGGGATCCACGAGTAGCCTCCCAGGCGGCCTGAAGATGGACCATCAAACCCGACGCCCGTGCCTGCGACGCCTTTGGCCATCAAGTCCTCGCATTCTTTGGTGAGCTCGTCCAGAATGGCGTAGAACTTTGCGTCATGAGGACTTTGAACGTTGTGGGTGATTTCATGAAGCATTGTTCCTAAAACATCCTCATAGGGATAGAAGCTGTCCGGGGAATGCTGGTATCGGAGTCGTATTCGAATTTCAGTGGTGGTGCCACGACGTCCGTTAACATTAAGCCCCTGCGCGCGTGTCACGCAACCATTCAGCAACGCAGCTGTAAGATCATACACAAGTGTCTCAGTCATGAACCTTACGCACCAGCAGGTTGGGGTTCTTGGGTAAAAACTCTTTCAGTGATGGCACTGTCCATTGCCGCTTGCGCAGAATCGGCTGTACTTGCTTTGATATCCGCTCAAGAAGATCCCGTGCTTCCTCCCGTCGGTTTTGGCGCTTGAGTTCTTGGATTTTGTGCACTTTGTACTCCGCTAAGCTGTCGTGTGACATGGCCCTGGCATAGCAAGCTTTTGCATTGTAGCCCACAAACCGGAAAAGCGACGATGACGGAGTGCAACTCATCTGCGTGATCATTTGCTGCGTGTGCTTGGCGCCGAGCATCTTCATTTGTCGCGATCGGTGTGTGCATCGCGCATCATGCATAGCACACCGTGGCATGGGTGTCGACAGAATTGCACACTACAGCAAGGGCCCTGGAGATACACAAAACACGTTTGAACGCAGCCGTAACGCAAGTTATTCAGTGGCATTTGAAACCAATATCTCCGTTGGCAAGCGCGGACTGTCCACCTCAACATGCAGTGTGGCATTGGTGCAGTTACAAATTCAGGTGTCACGCCCGTCCCCGGTCATCACAATCCCAGTCTGATTCACTTCCAGACCTATACGCGTCACTGTCTGACCCGCTGACGCTCTGCAAGTCCCCATTGCTTTTGAAGCCATTCCGAGACCGCCTGCGTGTCGTGGTGCGGCCATTGGGCATGTACACGGGCATGCTGTCATCCACATCATCAATGTCCTGTCCTGTGTGGTGCAGGTGCTCCTGACCCAGCAGCACGCAGCCGGGTACATTCAACGTGCCATCATCCATGCTGTCCACGAGGCACTCCCTGCAGTGCAGCACCCGCCTCGAACCAGACAGCGCATCCTGGCTGGCATGCGCACAAACTGAATTCCACTCCATCAGAACAGGCAGCCAAAAGCACACTCCAAGCTTTCCCCGGCCGGAATCACCACGAGGAATCTACACATGCACCGTCTGGGTGCCGGGCTCGCTGAGTTCAGCTCAAAACTCACCAGGGCTGAGACCGACCTGTGCACGGCATTGCAACCCATGACCGGCGTAGCCAGCAGGCAGGCAGGTCTTTGAGCGTTTCATGGCACCGACGAGCTCATACCAACTGCTCCCGGACATTGCGACGGCATGCCGGTCATCCGCTCACGGATGCTGTCGACATAAACAGTGGGCAGGCACACCGACGTCACATTTACATTTACATTTACACCGACATGCGGACGAATGCAGGCGCCCACACACCGAGAACAGCCGGAACAACCGCAGCAGGCCCGGGACAAGACATGGCAGAGCATACTCGGCAGTAGGCGATGGCAGAGGCGCCATCTGCATCTTCTTGCGGTCGACCTTGATGATAGCATTCCACATCAGCTTCTCGGTGATGCTGACAAACCACTCCTGATCACGGGTCTCCGAGGTGATCATTGGCAGCGGCCACTTGGCAACGCTCATGCGTATACTGTCACTGGGGCTGAGCATGTGCGTGCCCTTGCCATCGAATGTGACCCTGCATGTCCAATCAGCGTTCATGCCCAGTCAGCGTTCCCAGGTGCGCTTCAGGAGTCTCGGTTTGACAAAACAGATCAGAACACATGCACGGGAGACATCGAAGAAGGGTCTAAAATTGACGGGATGCTTGACAGGATGCTTGGATTGTACTGCTGTGGGGATTCGACCCAGGGAAGCCTCCCGTGAGCCGGATTGCGACGTTCGGATCGTTCTGACATACACTGCTGCTATGGTATGGACAGCGTGTGTGCATCTGGTCACTGATCCATGGGACGTGCGATACCAGTTGCTTCCATGGCCAGGCGGGAGACTGCGCATTGGCAGTGCTGCAGTTGGCGGGGGTTAGGCAGATGGTAGGGGAAGGGATCACGCCTGGCACCTTCAACTGTGGCAGAGGAGGGGACATGAATGACAATGTCTGAAGTCTCCGCAACCACGATGGGCCTGCATGTGCAAGCGAGGTAAATTGAGCCGCAACGATCTGAGGTGGCATGCCGAGCCGCATGGTGCCAAAAACCGATTGCTAGATTGACTCGTATACACTGACAGGAGCAAGACGTCAGTTTGCGGGCCTGGGCACACAGGGCACACTTTCACGGGCACACTCTCCACCCATGCTGCAGGAAAAAGGGTCTTGGAAAGCATGGTGTGAGGTGAAACAAAAGCAGACAGCGATGCGTTTGACGCGCAGGTGCCAAAATCATCTCGAGCTTCGCTCAGCATGTTGCACAGGCGCCTGCCGAGACGACCGCCATGTACGTGCGATGCCGATGTGTCGCTCTGCAGGTGCGAATGCCCCCATCTGATCAATCTTGCACAGCATGGCGCTGCAGGCCCGGCCAACATAGCATGCCAGGCGCAACACCGGCTGCAGGTGCCTCACATGGCGCGAGCTTCCAAAACTGCATGTGTGGCGATGGGCTGCTGTGCATGCTCGGAGGACAGCGGAGCATGGCCGAGTGGAGCACACCTGAAGGACAGGCTGTGGGGGGCGATCGGAGTGATGACCATGCAGGGAACGCTGGGAGCGACCATGGGGCCGCCGGCAGACATGCTGTAGGCCGTAGACCCGGATGGGGTTGCCACAATCAGGCCATCTCCCTGCAGCAGATCAAGTGCTGTCACAGGCTGCACATGCCTGCACATGACCCAGATGAAGTGCTGTCACAGTCTGCACATCAAGCTGCGGAACAAACGCGCCGTGGTGGTGTCTCTCACCGCATTGCATTCTCATGTCCATGCACAGCGTCGAAATTGGGTCTCCTGTAGCCGACTGAGAACTGCAGCCAGCCGATGCTGGCGGGTGGAATGTAACGGCAGACAACGGAATGCGAGGTGCGGCGGGGAACTGGCATCTACTGGACTGGCAGTGCGCGCATCAATTGGAACAGATCGCTTCGAGCCTGGAAATAAGACGAAGAGCATGGCTTGAGGGGATCTGAGGACCATACTGTGGGAGGGTGTGCTGAAGGGGTACTGGCCGGTGCAGAGATGGAGCCTGCTAGTCCAAGCCTCGTGGAGGTAACACGGGCTGCGAGTACATGCGCAGACCATCACTGCTGATGGGTAGAGATGCTGGGTGGCAGGGTGGAAGCGACAGAAGAGCTGGGGGTTGGTGTGCAGATGGGGCTGATCGAGGTGAGTCGGACCTGGATGGTTGTCACATAGCTGCCATCAATGTAGCAGTCGAGCTGAAGGAAGTTGTGGCCGAGGCCACGATCCATGCAGGCCTCGTTGAAGGCATGGTGGACCGCGACTCGGCTGTACTCGTTGAACACCTCGCAGCACAGCCGAGTGCGGAGGGTGCAGAAGACGGCCTGCTCGTTCGCGCCGAGAACTCTGCACCGGCACCGACGCCGTGCGGAGATGACTGCAATCGCAGCACAGGGGCACCACAGTTCTGTGAGGGCAAGCATGCACGAGTGGCCGGGATGTGTCCTGCCTGATCTGCTACTCGCCTGGCAACACGAGAAGCCAGCATGAGTTCCGGGTGGCAGCACGGAGCACGTAGCATGGTCCCTCCCGAAGCCAACAGATGTGATTTTGGGGGAGCATTTTCAAGCTCTCAGCCCCGAAAAAATGCATGCTAAGATGAACACCGGTGGTCACGGCAGTCACGTGCAAAACAGAGACTCAACTGGACACACGCTCAGTTGGACCGAAGATCCAACAAGGGGGGTTTGAGATCTAGAACTTCAGAGTACACCATTGATGCTATGTGCCAACCTGACACCTTGACTGTCGGTTTGAATTTGTCCTGGGGCATGCACTCCCATGGTCACTGCGAAAATGTACATGCACTAGTGGGACAGAAGCCTTCTGCTTGAATGCTCGATGCACATGCGGATGCGCAACCAGCCATGCACTTGCTGCTGGTACTTGTTCTCGCCAGCGCACTCATCGAAGTGCATCATGCGCACACGCTGGGGGTAGGAGCAGTGCACCAGTGTGTGGTAGGAGACGTACTTCTCCAGCAGCAGCTCGAAGTTTGAGGCCTCAAACGGCGTGAGGAAGCCGAGGGTTCCCATGGCAAATGCGATGACGGGCGGCAGGGATGCATCCGCACGGAACATAGAGGCTGTGTGGAGCACCGTGCCATCGCCTCCGAGTGTCACGCAGAAGTCTGGGATGTCTGCACGCGGGAGGCACCCTCGCCATCGTCAACCTGGCATTGCTGCCTGTCAATCGTGCAAGCTCGCATCACATGCTGTTGCAACATTCCTCAAACGGTGCTGAACAGTGACGCTGCTTGAAGCTGTGTAGCGGATGCCTGCTTGACCACCTCCCAACCTGGCAAATAGTCAGAAAACTAGACACATGTGTCACTGGTTAGGTGGGCACATCAGACATGCCGTCCAGAGACTGGCACCACAGGTGACCACATGAACTGGGGTAGATGCAGCATGGGGGCAACCGTAACTCTGTGTTGTGGGCTTGATTGCCTGTTAGCTCTGCGATCACAGTAGATACAGGAAGCCCATGCATGAGTGGTTTGTGCTGATCAGGTCAAAGCTCACACCTTGGTCACTGGTCCATGGATCAAACTGGGGCGTCTCATCGACAAACACCGCCTGCTCTACCAGAACCTCCATGTCTCTCTGCTGCAGCCTGCATCGCTTCGACAGTTGAACGGGGCTACGGATTCAGCTCGACCTCCTCGCTACACAGGGAGAGCACCGAGCCGCATGGTTGGCCATGCTGCATGTGGTCAGCTCACAATGGCAGAGGGGCAGTATGTGCGGCATGGAACATACCATGTACCAATGCGCTCCAACATTTCAGTAGCTTCTCGATCGTTACGCTTCTTCACGATGAGTACCCGCCGTGGACGCCCCTTGGGCCACCATAACAGCGCCCTTCGACGGTACTTGGCACCCATGTCCAGCACATTGCCGTCACTGCTAGAATGGGCCTGGACTGCCCGGCTTTGACAGCCTACTTCGGAGCTCCATGCAAGATTTCTCTACACGATGGGCCATAGCTGATTTAACCGCTTCACCCGAGAAAAAAAACTCACAGCGTTGTCGGCACTGCGTCCAGCGAACACTGCGCAGATTCTTTCAAGGCTGCCCTGATGTACACGCATAACAATCGAGCAGAACAAGTGATATTCACTAAAAGCGACTTGCTGCACAGCCGTTGGCATGGTAGTTGTTCGCGTCCGTGCACCGCACAATTTCAATGTCTACAGCGTCTTCCCAAAATGTGCAGAAAGCATCAAACAGACCTCTGAAGGCCGAATCTAAGGTGCTAGAATCACACTCGTGCGGCTCTGCCACTTCGATGCAATGTCGGTGGGCTAAGCGGACTAGATGCCTTCCGGACTGATGAGTTTTGAACGACTCCCTGCCGCGACGGGCCGCTGCGGAGCAATGGAAGGATCATCGGGCGGTGTGCACACTCACAAATACGAAGTCTAACATGTCTGTCTGAATACAATCGGCGTGATCACGTATTCGCTGGACACAAGTGTTGCAATTGTAGCTGGAGCAGGCAAAGCGCAGCACTGCACTCGTCTCAAATGGTATGCATCGCGTAAGCATCGAGTGTGTTGGAAAGCGGATACACGGCCGCGGGATCCAAACTATCGTTCCGCCACAGCCACAGACGCTGCACCGGTGGAGCTCGGCTGAGCCAGCAGCAGCCATGGCCCCCTTAGCCATGCCATCAGGCGGGCCATGGCATCATTGGTGCACTGCACGCCGCTGCACAAATATGCAGAAGTGGTGCATAACTCATCAGAGCACTGTGTATGGGAGCAGCCTTCCCCAGGAAAACTCGTGCTCGCATGCACACTAATTTGCAAGAAGTGATATCGATTGCCCAGTCGCGACTTGCTCTGCGCATTTGAACGGGGTAAGCTTGATCGATAAGAAGAGCAGATGACGCCTTTCAGCAACTTGGTAGCAGTTCGACACAGCAATGATACATGTCAGGGGATGACATCCCGATCCGTGTCACTCTAATTGCGCTCCTGCGCGTCTCTCATGTGCCGGGCTCGAAGCTATGGCATCAATACTGACTGCGTAAACAACGATAATCGAAGGGAACGAAAAAAAAATTCAGAATGTCATTGGAGTCACTCTTTTCTTGGAAAGCTGTAGGCATCGGTTGTAAAGTCCACTGGCGCCAGCAAAACGTCCAAGCGTGCAGATTCACTGGTCAAATTTGCCGTTCTTGTTATAAGAATTCAATTCGTCAGGTGGAAATTGCTCTGCATGTTGTCCAATCGTGCGACACTGACGGCGTGTCATTCCGTGCGGCTGTTGACATCCGATACACGTAGGCTCGAGTTGACGGGGCACGCCGAAACGCGACATGGGCCCAAAAGGGATACGCTTATCCTTGCCGTTCCGACGGATGGAACTATGCCCGGGATCTATATAAACGGCTTGAAGATACCGCAGTTCCATATCGCCATTCCATCTGCCAATATCTGCCAACGTTGCCACAACGCTACGCTCACCAGTGCACCTTTTGTGAACAACATCGGCAAGGTGCATTCCCACATGCTTCTCACTCCCTTCGCATCCACCTGCGCCGTAACTCATGAGGTCGGCGTTTAATAAAACTTAGTTTTGGCACTTGCGGGCAACCGGGGCCGTTACGGCAGCTTGACAGGTGTCCTACCGGTGGCACCATGTGTAATGACTGCACGAGTCTCTCTCATGCGCAGCTGACGTCCTCGTAGCGTTTATAAATCACTGCAGACACAGATGTCTTGGCTCTTTAAAATTTTGCAGATCGCCCATTGCCAGTGCTGTAACGCGACTATGTACATCGTCTCGGTGTCTTCCGAAAGGCTTGCATCCTTCCCGTCCCAGCTGCTGCTATAAAGCCCTCAACCTCTGGATCGCCGTGAACATCGCAAGCCTCTATAAATTTCGGACGTGCCGTGAATTCTTTCGTCTCGTGTTCTGCAAGTCAACGTTCCTCATTCGACCAGCTCTCGAAAACATGGAGATACGTCATGCGGCGAAATGCACGGAACTAGCCACAGAATGTGCCTACCGTGGTCGTTATCCCCCTGCGTGGACGACTGTCTGACCTGTATGCAGATGATCGCAGCACGTGTTGCCAAGGCCCTTCCCTGCCTGCGCGCCAACCTCCCCAGGCGCGCAGTTTTGGCTCGCGCCGCTGCGCCAGAGTCTCCTGACCAGACTCCCGAGGTCGAGAAGGCAGTTGACCCCGCAGTCAACCCCACCACCGGAAATCCCCAAACAGGCAAGCTGATCGACGTGTACTTCGAGGTTGGCGCCTTCCTCGCCGTGGTGGTAGTGGCCTTCGCATCTTTGTGGAACGTGAAGGACGTGGTCAACCAGACCTCAGCAGCTGACTCCTTCCGCGAGCCGGCATCCAAGACTGAGTGGGTTGCAATGGACAACCAGAACGTGCGCCCTCTGCAGCCAGTCCCAACACGACATCTCTGCCTGGTGTGATTGGCTATGAAACACTGGGTACTTCCTCACATCCGTGTGCTACATGCAGGTGTATGGCCCATGCGGTGGGTCCCAAGGTTCTGCTGCTGCTATGGAGGACCTGTTGGAGGGTAAGCCCTGTGTCCCGGCTGAGTACAGCCGTGCCACCCCCAAGGGTGTCATGTAAACGCCGTCAGGTAATTGCACACTGCTGCTCTACCTTGTTGAGGTTACGCAACAGATATCTGGGATTTGTTGAGGGCTGTGTAATGAGTAGTTGGCCGACGTCCCAGCAATAACTTTTCTTTTCCATGTAACACTGGCATGAAGAATACTGTATAACACTGTAATGCTGCTGAGTGTGGTGAAATGTTCACGTGGAGGCCAAGACTGTTATCTACTGGAATATGATATTGCACATGGTTGCTCGTCCTTTGCCTTTGGGAGAGATGGCTCGTGTGGTCGCACACCTTGGTCTTGACCATGGTTTGCACCAGCGCGTGCCTTTGAGGGTTCAATCGGTCCCGGTGGCCGGAGGTGTCAATGTCCTTATGGATACGGCGATGTGATCATACATACATGTGGCCAGCCTACAACCAGCTATTTCTATGATACGTGACATGATAGGTGCAGGTTCGTGTATGACCAGTTTAACATCGCCGTAAAGAATGGAACAACATCCTGGATCCTGTGATTGTATATCCGAAACGCAATACTACCTGTTGCTGGCGACTTCTTCAATGAAAAGATGCTAGAACTGAGCCAGTACTACTGGCTTTGCCTTGCGGCCTACATAAAATGTGTAAATCTCCCACTCTCCAAGGAAATGCCTACTAGTTTGCATGGGGTCATACGATCGCACAAATGCTGCCCACTCAACAACAAACATCCATGTGCACACACAGGTTACCTGCGGGCAAAGACTTGGTTCTCATGCGGATGCCATATTGCTGTGTGTCTACATCCAACTACGCTGGGGCAACTGACCACTTCCGCATATCGCATGGACGGCAACTTATAATGTCCGATGCATGTGCGTCGGCTGCGGAATTCCCATGACCCGTGTGCTGTCGAGTTTGAGTGCTGCCGTTTGAGTGCTGCCGAAATGCCGCCCGCTCACCCGACTGTATGGGTGCGGTCC
This sequence comes from Ulva armoricana, assembly GCA_032360965.1. NCBI lineage: Eukaryota > Viridiplantae > Chlorophyta > Ulvophyceae > Ulvales > Ulvaceae > Ulva > Ulva armoricana. Next base: position 3,256,197 of record JAUMHO010000006.1, read on the forward strand.
TACATGAATCCCTAAAGGCATCTGATGGCTGGCTGGGATATGCATGAGCAGCTGCAGCCATCGCACAAAACCACGCACCCCAAGCTAACATGCATGGCGCTGATCTGAATGGCCGCCAGGCGCTTGCGGCGCATACACGCATATAACCCCCCAGTAACACTGCCGACCGTGCTGGTATTTGCTGTGCTGCACATCTTCAACGGGGAGTGGGTCAAGGGGCCCGCTCTGGCGCCCATTTGCCCCATGATGGATGCTTACGCAAGCGTCGCCGCTTGACTACGACAATGCGTAATCCGAAAGCTCGCGGGCTACTGCTCACTGACTCCCTTTGTGCGCCCTACACAGCAGCTCCCTCTGCTGTAGTCCAGCCGATTATGTCACTTCGGTCCTCGCATCTCTTATATGACCACGGATTCTCCTACGGCCTTCTGGGATGCCGTGATACCTGCCGCCTGTGCCTTGCCCAGGTCTACGACCTCCCGGTTGAGTTTGATGCCGACCACCCCGAGGAACACCGTTGGCGCCACATTGAGCACCTTATCACGTCGTGCACATGCGTCACGCTCTATGCGGGCATGCTGGGAATATCGTGTCTCCGCCGAGACCTGTTACATGCCACCGCACATAACCCTGCCGCACGTGCAGTTGTAGATCATGCGTTCCCGGTGGGTGGTAGCTGCACTGACATTTCAACAGTCTACACCGTCCCCATTCCTCCTTGACCCTGTCCTTGCGCTTGGGGGTGTGGCAACATTGCGTTTACGTCACTGCTGCGGTGCCCTTGTAGCTGCTTTTCTGATTGCGTCGTCTGTGCGTGTTGCGTCCTTGTTGGAGTCCTTGCCGGCCGCCTCAAAAATGCACTGTCCCAACAGTACGTGTGGTGTCTGCCTCCCGGATTGGTCCTTCCTTAGGGCATGGCTCACTGGTGTTGCGCCCTCCCCTCTGCCTGCCGCCTTTCTCCACTCGCACGACAGTGTCACGACAGTGCCTCCCCCCCCCCCCCACCCCCCCCCTGCCCAGCGGATGCGATTTACCCGTCTGCTTTGTCCGCCCCTACTTGTAGGGGTGCCGTGGCCTATGCCCGTTTGGGTCTGGCGTGATTCTCGATCCTCCATTTTTTTTATTTATTTTTTTACGCTGACAGAGGAATGCTTGCAAATGGCTTGCTTCAGCAGGATGGTATGATCTGTATCATTCTAAGATGCAGCAACTTGAACAAGGCTTCCCCTGCAATGTGAGGCCATTATGTCTCTGTCGTTACACGATCGGGCTGCATATTGTAGTCCTTGTAGGATATGGCGAGTAAGTGTCACATTTACATTTATATTTTTTACATTGTGTGACCACCGAGAAATCATGACGGCACGACTGCTAGCCTGCACTGAATTGGTGAGGATGGATTCCCACCAAATTGCATCCACGGTCCCCATGAATATTCACCTGTGTGGCCAAGCTATTCTACTGTATATGTGCTCCACACTCACACGGCACAGGTTTCCGAACAGCTGCAAACTCAAATCCTCATGGTGGACATGCTCGAGCCGGCTGGCGCCACACACATAGTCAATGGTGGGTTTGTCATACATAACGATTTGGCACTGCTACGGTTTCGGTTGACCTCAATTATATCATGCTTTGTTTGTCGGTGTTACGATCAACGTGCTTCCTTTTTTCGAGGCATCAGCACAAGGTGGCCCACTCAGAAGGTAGCACAAGGTGACCAGAAATAGGGATACTACGTGTGGGTAATATCCCTCTGAGCAGCAAATGGTACATCTTTGCTACCCTGAATATCGTTCGCGGAGGAATAATTTGCATGCTTTAAATGAATGCTGAAAGTAGAACACAGAATGATAGATACAACGGGGCTGTAGTGTTTACACTGCGTACTCAGAATTAAATTCTAATGACCAGTTCATTTAATGCAGGTGGGCATCAGTGCTGAGGTTGCGCCTGCAGTCCACTGCCGTGGTTGCCATGTGGCTACTGGGTGAGCGATCGTCCACGGTGTGTTGCGTGGACTCTACATGCGCGCCAAGCGCGCCAAGAGCCATAACTAAAGTATGGCATCGTTATTACCATACCGTGCCGAGAATTTTAGTTATGAGAGGGTGCATGATGGCTTAAGCATCCTCTCTGCACAACGCTGGGTTGTGAACATGTCGGAGTGCAGCGGTTTCACGGATGAACTTGACTCCGTTCTCGAACATGAGTCCATTTCTGAATTTGATCATGTTGGGCATAGCAACGAGAATGTAGTACAGCCTGCGAAAGGGAGCGCCGCGAATGACGTTGAGGACGAGTGCAGCCATCCCGTCATATTCAATTCGATGTGTGCAACGTGCGTTGTTGACCTTTAACCCATGGATACATAATATTCTTTGGGTGGGCGATTCTTGTCCCAGGTTCTCATTTTGTCAGTGCTAAGCAGGTGTTTCAAGCACATTGAGGAGGTGCCAGGAGACTCCATCCAGGCAGGTGGTACGCATCATGCAAACTCCATCACAAAATTTTGATGGGCATCTCCACTGTCTTCCTGACCGAGGCAGCTGGAGACGCGATGGTCACATGGTGGTTTGCTGATGCCCAGCTTTGAAATTGCAGGTGATAGCAAAGTCAACCTGCGTTACCTGGGCTTGAAAGTTTCGCAAAACCATTTGAAGGAACAAAGTGAGCAGCAAATGAAGCATCTCCTGAACCAAAAGAAGCTGGTCGTCGTTCTCGATCTCGACCACACCATGCTGCATACGGAGCTAAAATCCCGCTTGAAGCCGCAAGTAAGTGAATCCCAGCATGTACCATTGTGGCAGCAAGCTCGATCTCGCCACGCCCCTGCTTGCACATTACTATGTTTGGCTGTCTGAATCCTGAAGCTGCAGCCTGCATCCCTGCTCATCATGTTGACCATGCCATGCGTAAGGACAGATGGTGGGCTGGGGAAGTGCTTCTTTGTTGATACTGTATCAGCTTCGAAATTATTAGGTATGCAGCCATGCATGCGCACGCGAGCTGCGTTTGTCTCACAGCTTGGGGTGTCTCAAAGATTTGTCAAATGCGTCGGAAAACTGCACACGGCTTGTGGTGTAAAGGGTGGACCACTCATAGCCAATCTGTGAGTCATTCAGTATTTAGGTGCCTGGACTTGTGGCTATGCTATTCTTAAGGCGTCATTGAATTGCTCTGTATTTCTGTCTGTGTGGCATCCCCAATCCGAACCATCCCTAGTGTCCATTGCATGTATCCCCATCCTACTCCAGTACTGGCCTACGTCGCCCTGTATTTTAAGCCACTGATTTGCCCAGCTGCAGCGTGCTTTCGCTCTCATGCAGACAGTGCTTTCAGGTCATCGAAGAGATCCAACGCATGCGGCATTCACAGAAGATGCAGAACCCAGATATGTCTGATGCATCAGACACCCCTGCTTGCTCTGAAGCGCAGCCTGATGCTGCCGCCTCCCGGAAGCGAGCCCGTGACAACGCGCCCGGCGACTCAACCACCGCCGATCCTGTCGCTACAGGAGACGTTGGCGCCGACGTGGCGCCGGCAGATCTGTACTCTACCGTGTACGACAACGGCGACAGCTTCACCAAGCTGCGGCCCGGCGCGTTTGAGATGCTAGCGGCACTGCAGCAGTGCTGCGAGCTACGCATCTTCACGATGGGAGACTCACGTTATGCGTGCATGATGGCATCGCTCCTCGATGCGAGTGGCGCACTATTCCGCAACCGCATCGTGGCGCGAGACGATGCAAACCCACAGGGCCTCAAGGGGCTGGAGAAGGCCGGCGCGATGCCCCCGCTGACCGCGATCATTGACGACACTGTCGGTGCGCTCTGTGTGCTGAGCCGTGCTGTGTCTGCCTGCTCCGCTGCGCTCCGGAGGGTCCCAGGGCTGTGTTGATCTGGACCTAGATTGAGTGTCGCACCCTCTCTGCCCACCCCGGCCAACACCCTCAGGCACTCTCTGTCAGGTGCCATGCGAATTGAACCTTGTGGCTCCGGCTCCTGCCTGCATGTAAGGCGCAGCTCAGGATCCAATCGTTGGTGCAACAGAGCGCACGCATCACAGGATTGTAATTTGGCGGTCTTGCCGAGCACTCTTTAAACGGGGCTCCGGGGTTGCTGTATCTGTCGACGCTGGGGCCCAGCTGGAGAGCGGGTGTGGCGCTGTTCACCTGCACCGTTCATGCAGACGTGTGGAGGGCAGAGCTCGGGAACCTCATCAGAATCCCGCGATACCACTTCTTTCTGCCGGGAGGCTTCGGGGTCGTGGAGCGCGCCTTGGACGAAGACCCGCGCAGCGGCCCGCTCGCCACCATCACCCGCCTTCTGCTTGACGTGCATGCGCGCTTCTTCAACCCCGATCCCACCAGCACACTCGGAGCGCCTCTTGATCCACGCAGGCCACATGCACACGGGATGGCGCCGGCAGATGCAGACGCAGATGCAGCGGCAGGGGCGGCTGCTCCCGAGTCTGGCGGTGCTGGGCCAGGGGACGAGGCGGTCCAAGGAGGCTGCCATGCATCTGCCGGGAGCGACGATCCAGGCAGTACAGGGACAGGTCGTGCAGTGGGACGTGCGCCACCGAAGCAGCCGGCGTCTGCGGATGCCCCATCAGAGCCGCCCAAAGAGGCAGCTTGCGGTGGCCGAAGTGCCACCCTGGCAGGTGCGTCCGTCCCATGGTGCACATGCGGCAGCGAGCTTCTGCTGCTGGCACATGCGGCTGCAGTTTGTAAGTGCATGGCGTTGTTCAGGTGCAGCTGCACTGGCTGCTGGAGTAGTGTTTATGTTGAGGAGGCCCTGTGGCAATCTGTCAGCGCCAGCCATGCCGTGTGCGTGTGTATACAGCAGAGTAGCTTTTGTGTGCATTGCCGAGGGCAGCCCCAGGTGGGGGTTGACTTACAACCGTGGAAGCGATCATCCTTGGGGTCGGCCCCGATCCCTGCACCGGCGTGCAGTGAGCGAGGCAGCAGCAGACGAGACACACGCAATTGCCTCTGCGCGTCCAGCTGGGACGGCTGGAGAGCATGCGGCTGACGGCCGCGGCCCGGCGGAGCACGTGCCGCCTGAGCTGCGTGACGTGCGGCGGGTCCTAGACGACATGCGCCGCAACATCCTGCACGGCTGTGTCGTCACATTCTCAGGGGTGCGCCCTCTGCCTTCTCCGGTCCACCTGTGCCTCGCACTGGCTTCATGCCAACCGCGTGTCTGCGCCCGCCTCCGCCTAGCCTCATCTCCCATGTCCCCTGGAGCCCGTGGTGTGTCACATCGGAGGCCCGGTCCGTTCATGCCGCGGCTCAATGGAGCGAAGCGCTCGGCGCCGGGGTGAGTGAGCAGAGGCGCCTCTGTGGATGACCGACCCACTTCCTCCCTCGTTCTCATCCATCAGCAGCCGCCTGCTCTCAAGTCACATGTTTGTACCCGTTGTGCTTGACTGTATTCTGCAGACTCAGAGGTGTAAAGTCGCCCGCATTTCACTGTGTCGAGGCATGATAAATGTGTCACCATGTCACATGGGGTGCATCGTGCTTCGGGGCACGCACACCGGCCTGCGCCGCATGGAGCGCGTGCCGAGATGTGAGTGCCTGCCGGCTGTGCAGGTGTTTGATGCGTCGGTGCGCGCAGCCCCGGAGAAGCACGCGCTGTGGCAGCTCGCGCTCGCGCTGGGTGCATCGTGCTGCGGGGAGGTCGCGGCGGCCACGACGCACCTCGTGACGCTATCGCTGGACACCGACAAGGCACGGGCCGCCCTCCACCAGGACACGAAGCTGGTATCGCCAGACTGGCTGCTCGCATGCGAGTGCGGGTGAGCTGCCGCCTCTCGTCTGATCGCCGGCCCGGAGCGGTTGGCTGCCCAATTTGTGACTATGGGCAGAGCGCGCACAGCCGCGGCACCGTCCCGAACTAGGAAGGAGCGTTGATTTGGGGGCCGATCATTTGCATTGCCATGAGTAAACAGAGCAAGTGATTGTGGCCTTTGGGCACCAGCAGGCGGCGCCGGAGACCAGATCCGGTTTGCACCTGCTGACTGGTGTACAAGGATCGTAGACCGCGTTGATCCACCGGTGTGCTAGCTTGCTGGATGTGTCAGACGATGTGTCATGCTACCTGATGACCCCCGCTGCCGCATGATCCGTCTGCCGGATGTCGATGCTCTGGCAGTGCGAGCCGACCGATGCGGCCCACGATCACGTTGCCCCATCATCCCACAGGCCAGCTGTGATTCTGCTGGTGTTCCAGGTGTGCAGCGGCCCCGGTGATGGCCTCGTCCGTCTGGAGGGACGGCAGGGTGTGAATGGGTGGTGATGCATACAGGTGGAAGCGGCTCCTGGAGGAGGACTTCCCGGCGCCAGATATACCGTACACGCTGTGGCGGCAGAAGGTTGGGCAGGAGCATGTCCAGGCGATGCTGCTCAGGGGCCGCGTGTGACGCATGGCTCGGTGGAGTCTGTGGCCATGCTGCACGGCCCGCGAGCGTGTGGTCGACCGACGTGCGGGCAGCAGCCATCTGCAAGTTCTGGTGGCAAGGGAACAGGCGGGCCCCCGCTTGGTTGTTTTGGTCCTGGGGCTGAGCAGAGGTGAATGTGGCAACGGCAGTGTGGCAACGGCAAGTCCATTTCGGTGCACGGGGCTTGCCTCGCTTGGCCATGCTGCACGCTGGAATGTGCGCTCCCGTTGACTCTGTTGCGTTGTATCGGTAGCTTGAATGGCCACCCTCACTGGATGCGGTGCTTATGCGGTTTTGGGAATTGCCAGGCAAGGCTGGCAACTGCCACGGATTCCGGATTAATATTTACAGGCTGGGGATGAACGAGCCAGACACGGCTCGCGCCTCGTATCGTCCCTGGGCCACTCTCTCATGCGGCGTTTCTTACAGCGCCGTGCATGCAGTACCTGGCATGTGCCTCCTTCGTCTCCCTGTGGCTATCGCCTTCGTCCACAGCATAGTCAGAGCTCCATTCGGAGATCCCGGCAAGCTTGTGATGTCTACCCGGAACTTGCGATGGACATGCACTACATCCCTGTGCCACCACAGCAGTGTGCCGTTGCGTCATCCAGTGATCCTAGACAGAAGTATGCTGCAGGCTGTCAGCGAATAACGTGAATTCAAGCCGCACCTGGCTGCCTGTTTGGTCCCAGATCATGAGCGTGCGCCATGCAGATTATCCTGGAATGAGGCTCCGCCCTTCTTAGAATTATGACGAGGATGTGAAATGCTGTTGCATGACCAGCGTGGCTAGCAGGCCAATAATGAAAAGCATGAATACGTGCCCGAACCACAACCAGTCTAAAGGTGATATATAAAAAAGGATGGTTGGCCAGTAACGATGTCAAACGAGGAGGCGTTGCTTTGTTTTGCAGCCTGGTGCTTTCGTGTTTTCCGGTTCCCATTCTGATGGGTTCCTGGTAGCGGAGCAGATGCATGGCCACTGTGCTGAGCGGATTCTGTAGCAAGGGCATCAGGATGATGCTTGGATTACAGCACGATTTGCATGAGTTCACATTGAATGGTCAGTCATCAAGGTGGCTCAGCCTACCTTCAGTAGCTGCCATCTTAGTCATGCACATGTATGAGCAGCAAGCCACACATGTGTCCTTATGGATATGGCAAGAGAAAACGAGAGACTGTAACCTGTGACCGAAATTGTAACATGGTAAATGTAAATGTGATCACATGGTGAGCTATTCCAATGGATGCGATAGTAGGTGCCTTCCAGAGAAATATGGTCCAAGATTGGCACAGGCATCCGACGACACCGCACTCAACCTCAGCAGCAGGTGTCAGCGTTGCTGTGGCTGGTTCAAGCAGATGTCTGCCACAAGACACACGGGCCACGTCAGCATAACCGAGAGTAGTAACCGCAGTATACATGAGCAGCCGCGACTACTTCAGCTTCTGGTGCCGCTGCAGAAGTAGGCCCGGCCGAGGCTGTGCGGCAAGTTCACGAACTTCAAGCTGAGCTGGAGATGCTCGTTCGTGTGTGCAGATGTAGCGACCAGGGGCAGCAGCGCGCCCTGCAACGGAATTCAGTTGAATATATGCTGTACGCCCCAATGTAAGCATAGCAGGGTACCGACAAGCGAGCGTGTTGTTTCAGCAACATTTTCACATCTCGAACCACATCTCGGGAACCACAATAGCTAGTCCGTCTTGAGATCTTCCTGGCAGCTTGTATAATTCCGTGGAAGCACACGAGACAAGATTGGTGGTTTCGTGTTTATGAATAAGACGTTTCCGGTGGTTGACTCTCGTTTCTGCGCCGATGATGAAGTACAGTTGCGACTGTCCACGTCCTGGCTGAACAAGGACTACACAGTCTGCACTTTGCCGTCCAACCTGCCATGCTTCGCCATTAAAGGAGCAGGATATTTTAAAGGTCAGAATGTGATGTATGACGATCATGGCGTCGCCATCGCAACCACAAAGCAGCCCAAGTTCAACATTTTCCACCCAACGATGCACGCGCAGGGGCCGAGCTACTCTTTCGTGGTACGCGACGGTCGCCCAGCAGCGTGACTATCTGATCGCCCACTGAAGCTGCTAATGATGCGCATCTTTGTGCAACCCAGTTTGGTCTTGATCGTGCAAGATCGAACAAGCATAGATGCCGGGCTAGCTCGCCTCCCGCAAGCTGGTGGCAAAAAGCATGATGTCACTCGTAGCTCTGGCACAAGCTCATCCTTGTGTAGATGAGATGATAAAGAACGCCGCACTATTCATGGGCCATATCTCAATCCTGAAGTGTCTCTTGACGACACAGCACTAGCATCACATCGCATGCCTGGCATCGACCCCTCGCATGCAAGCGAGCTATGTCTCACACCAAGCGCCACGCATACGCCAGCCTTCATCCAAATCATGTGTGCGAATGTGATGCCCTTCCGCGTTTCAACAACGAGCAGTCCTCGCACATCCAGCACCATTGATAATGCTCCTACCGCTCAAAGCATCCCACATGTAGGTCAGCAGGGTCAAAAAGTTTGGACTCAGGTCCACTGCAGATGTTGTGGATAAGCACACTGGGAAGGAGCACACACTGCACATGTACGGCAGCTGGATGGCACGAAGCATGAAGGTATACCTGGGAGAGCAGAAACAAGGAGGCCGCCTGCTCGCCTATGCAAGCCGGCAGTCAACTTGGTTGGAAGTCTTCAAGATGAAGCAGACGTATGAGCTCACTGTACTGCCAGGGATCGACAGCGCTCTGTGCGTCTTGCTGTGTATGGCATTTGACGGCTTCTTCCAGCAGCAGAGTCAATCTTAGGCCTCTCGGCTGATGCCACTCGCTGCAGCAGCCCTGCATATGACGACCAAATAAATGCATGGGGGACCGTTGGATGTGTCTCTGTCTCTGTTCCGTGTCTCTGTCTCTGTTCCGTAGTGACTGCGTAGGGGGCCTGTCAGCCACGCAGCCTGTTGATCGTAGGCGTAGATCGAGTGTGAAACACATGGTTATTACAAGTTTATGTTAGAGGCCATATCAGTATTTATGCGCCCTCCTGGACCTAGGCCAGATCAGGTACACGTCCTGTACTCACAATCCACACTGTAAGCATCGCCCTTTGGCACGCAATCTGGCGTTGAATTCGTGGCTGGCTGGTCTCGATGGAGTCCACGGCGCAGACCCTGACCTCGCTCGCACAACGCGACAGAGAATGCCTGCGAGCACATCTACACACCTTGACCCAGCTCTAGGTGAGCTTCCGTCACACAACCGCAGATGTACACCTGTTGGGCAGCCTCCAGGCCCTACTGAATGCGGCCCTGGAGGCTGTCCCACAGGTGCACGTTCGAGACGTCAAACAAGACGCTGTGGCCATGGCGTGTTGGCAGAGCACAGGCATGGTGGTAGAGTACAGTGCACGCCGACGGCTGCATGCACCAGGTTTCTGTGAAGTGTGGCAGACACCCCGCCGCAAGAGGTGTGCATGTCTTCTGGCAAGTCATCGTAGCTATATCGTAGGTCCCTGCCAACACCACCATCCCCTACCTTGCCACGTGCTCCGGAGCAGCAACAGTGCTCCCGGTTGCGCTTGCAACGTGATCACTGCAGCAGCAACACTCCTGCAGCATCGCGCGTCGGCGCTGCATGCCTCCGGCTCGTCACAACGAGCAGCCCCGCACCTCCACGGCGGAACCTCGCTGTTCATCCACCCTCATGCATGCGTCACAACGAGCAGCCTCCACGGCGGAACGTCGCCGTTGATCCACCCTCATGCATGCGCTCGTGCGGGCACCCGTCGAGGCACACGCAGTGCTTACAGCGATCTCAACACCTCTGCCACATCGCACAGCTTCCCCCGCGCTCCCCCGCGGCAGCCGCCACCGCCCCTCCACAGCGTCTCACCAACACAAAACCCGGGCAGCCTGCGGGCGGGACAGCGTCGGCACGGCCGCCTCCCACCACCTGCAGCGGCGGGCAGCGCCGCGCGATGCTGCGCCATGCATGCATGCATCCGCCTCGCTGCCGCCCCGGCCTTGCATACGCACCAGTACAGCCGGAGTCCGCCCCTCGCTGAGCTTTGCATGTTGAGCGCCAGTGTGTTGCCGTGTCAAACCCCGCCCATGCCGGCCCCGCCTCCGCAGCATCCATGACCCGTACCGCCCACTCGCTGCCACCCCTAACCCCGCACCTCATAGTTCCAGACTTACAACCCCTAACCCTGCCTCCCCCCTCGCGCTGCCGCCTTACTTTGCAATGATGTTCAGGATCTTCCCGGGCACAAAGATCACCTTTTTGATCTCCTTGCCCTCAATCTGCTTCTGCACAGGCGGCAGGCCCCGCGCGAGCTCCAGCGCCGCCGCCTGCTCGATGCCCACCGCGACCGACACCTTGCCGCGCATCTTGCCGTTGACCTGCACCGGCAGCACGATCTCGTCCGCGACGAGCAGCGCCGGGTCCGCCTGTGGCCACGCCGCGTACGTCAGCGTCTCCTCGTGGCCGCAGCGCCGCCAGCACTCCTCCGCGAGGTGCGGAGCGTACGGCGCGAGCAGCAGCAGCAGCGGCTCCAGCGCCGCCCGCGGCCGGTTCTCCCACTTCTTCGCCTCGTTCATAAACTCCATCATCCCCGCGATCGCCGTGTTGAAACGCAGGTCCTCCGTGTCGAGGGTCACCTTGTCGATCGCCTTGTGCAGCGCGCGCAGCTGCTCCTGCGTCGGCTCCACATCCTCCACCCCTGCACCACTCGCGCCAGTCCCCCTCGGCCGCCACACACCCAAACACACACCCAAACACACGCCCAACTGTCAGCATCACATGCGCCGCAAGCTTTGTGCACCGCACCTAACGCGGCTCGCATTCCCTGAACACACCCCCGGACAGACCCTGACAAAGGGCTTCTACAACAGATTCTACAGAGGTCCGATATCTGCCTGTCACATTGTCCAAGGCGGCAGCATGCACGAAGCAGCGGGCACGCATGTGCCATGCATGCAGAGCATGCACTGCTGCAAGGAGGCACGTGCTCTAGATGCCCCAGGGGTGACATCTTCCACAGCCACCGCACGCCCAGCAGCGCACGCAAACGACATGCTACATCTCCCGAACCAACCGGCTCGGCAGATCCCGAGGCTACCGACGCTGTGGCGCATCGCTACGAGTCTATCAGCAACGGCACCGGGCGAGCATGCTCGGCGTGGCGGATGCCCGTGGGCGTAAGAGGCCTGTGCTCCGGGTGTCCCACGGCCATGCATGGGCATCATGCGTGTCGGGGGCGCACCGTTTTCGAATAAGCGCCATACGCGCGCCAGGAACCGGTGCACGCCCTCGACGCTCTTCGTGCTCCACACCTTGGTGTCGCGCAAGGGCCCCATGAACATCTCGTAGAGCCGCAGCGAGTCGGCGCCGTACGCGGTCACGATGACGTCCGGGTTGATGACGTTGCCGCGCGACTTGGACATCTTGAAGGCGCGCGCGCCGACCGCAACGCTCTCGTCCGCGCGAAGCACGAACTTGTCCCCGGCCTTGGTCACGTCCTCTATCGCCACCCTCTCTGCCGAAGCGCCTGCATGGCAGAACATCGTGGGGGCCGAGCCGCCTGCGCTTTCAATACAACGGATGCAATAGAGGCCAGTGCGATCAGGACAACGTGCCGACCGCCAGCGCGGGCACGGACCGCGCACCCGTAGAGCCGAGTGCGCATCCCATCGCAACCACAAATCGCGCACGCGTTGGGCACGGACCGCGCACTCGTAGAGCCTAGTGCAAGCCAGAAACACGGGACAGGAAAGCGCTCCAAGGCCACGCCCGCCATGGCAAGGCCGGATCATGGCCCAGTCTCACACTCTCTGCGGCATGCATGCGCACCACATGCCGGCCAATCCCAGCACCGGCCACAGCCCCCCCATCTTCCCTGGGTTCACGTCACTCACACCTCGCACGCTGGCGCGGGAATTCGCATGGTCGCGGCCCAGCATGCAAAGCGTGGACCGCAGCACGGGTCCCCCGCAACCCGCCGGCGAACCGCCCCGCAATCACCCGAGCCATCCTCTCCCGCTGACGCCAGGATTGCCACTCACCCTCCCGATAGCCACGAGAGCGTGCAACGGAACGGGGGGGGGGGGGCACACCAGGGGCCTCCGGGTCGGTGTAGTCGCCGGAGGAGTCCCGGTAGACGCTGTACTCAGTCTCCCCGAGGATCATGCCCTGCGACACGAGGCGCTGGAAGGGCTCGGGCTCGGAGACGACGCCGATGTCGTGCAGGACCTTGTGCCAGAAGCGCGCGTACAGCAGGTGCAGCACAGCGTGCTCCGCGCCGCCGACGTACAGGTCCACCGGCATCCAGTACCTCTCCAGCTCCGGGTCCAGCATCCTGCACCGGCGCACCGATTGCCGCGAGCGCGTACACACTGCGCATCACATGCATGCGCCGCACCCCGGATGCACCCGTGTACCCACCACCGTGCTGCCTCACCTGCGCCGACGCCACGCTGGCGTCCAGGTGGCCGTCGCGGGGTGTCCACTGGAGCCGCACGTGTAGGTGCGCGGCGGCCTCGGTCGCTGGAGGTGCCGGTGTTCTGATGGATACGGCAATGTGATCACGCACGCAGCGGCATGCAAAGGGAATAGCTGGGGGATCGGGACAGGCCATGTCGCACGTGGCACAGACTGCAGGGACGTGTGCGAAGGATGAATGATTCGGTGGTCTGAGTTGAGACCGGCATGCTGTTGCGAGATGCACCCGTGCCCGTGCCTCTCTTCGATGTGGCGACACGCTGCTAACGGCCCCCCCTGTATCTCCACACACGGGCATCTCAATCCACACAGCGGCCCCGCACCTGCCGTTGTTCTTGGGGTCGATGTACCGCAGGTAGTACCAGCACGACCCGGCCCACTGCGGCATCGTGTTGGTGTCGCGCCGCGCGGGGCCCCCTGTGCGCGGGTCCGTCGCCTGTAGCCACTCGGTCGCGTTGACCAGCGGGCTCTCCGGCTTCCCCGACGGCTTGAAGTCGTCCATGTCCGGCAGCCGCACCGGCAGCTGCTCCTCCGGAACGGCCACCACCTCGTCGGAGCCTTCCGGGTACACGACGGGGAACGGCTCGCCCCAGTAGCGCTGCCGCGCAAACAGCCAGTCGCGCAGCTTGTAGTTGATCTCGGACGCGCCCGCGCCCGACGCTTGTAGCCACGCGATGACGGCGGCGCCGGCGGCCGCGGTCGGCTGGCCTGAGATGTCGAGAGAGTCGCTGCTGGAGTTCACGGACATGCCGTGCGACGTGAAGGGCAGCTCGACGTCGGAGCCGTCCGCCGGCGCAACCACCTGCACGCATGGGGGAGTGGGCCACGGCCGGGGGACAGGTCGCCGCGATCGGCCAGGGTCGCCGCAACCGGAGCGACTCGCAACCCGGGGCGGCAGCCCCCGTGCAACAGCCAGATGGGTTTGCTGTGAGGACTTCCGTGCACTGCATTTGAGTGCCACGATGCCATGGCTAGCTGTGTGATGCGTCGTGCCGTCGCAAAGCCTGGCGGCGAGACTGGCGCGGCCGCCCGGACCCCTGCAGTCACTGTCGCGAACCAGCGCTGCTTGGTTGAGGTGGGGTGATCAGCAATGCCGTGGTGATCAGTCATGCAGGAGTACATGTAGGTGCTGTGCTCGACTGTCATATGTGTCTGGTGCATCGTTGCCAACGGTGGGTTGTTGGGTTCATGCGTTTGGTTCATGCGTTTGGTTCATGCGTCGCCTCGCAGAGCGCCGTTGTCTTGGTGAGTGTGACGGCCCTTGGTGGCTGCGCAGCTCCCCCCTGACGACAGCGTCTCCTTCCGGGTGCGCCCCCTGACATCAGCGTAGCATGCTGCCCGGTGCAGCTGGCAGCTGATCAGAGGCAGAAGGGCGGTGCATGCCATTGAGCCGCTTGTGAGGCACACACACGGCGGCCGCGAAGACAGCGTACCGGTTGCGCCCTACGCGCTGCCTTCGGCGGCCAGCAAACAGCCCGCCGTGCATGATGGTTCCGTGCTTCATACACAGCTCGAGACAAACGCATGCCCTGGTTGCATGGTAAACGCGTGCATCCCATGCGGGCGCCACCCCGACCCGCCTGATGTATGCTGCAGAGCGGCACCGACCGGCAGCATCGAGGCGGCCCCCCCAACGCCGGCAACACCGGCAGCCCGCAAGGACGGAACACTGTTGAAGAGACTGTGCGTGAGCGCCGCGCGGGTGGCTGCGCACCTGCTTGATCGGGAGGTCAAACGTCTGCGCAAACTCGTGGTCGCGCTCATCGTGGCCGGGAACCGCCATGATGGCCCCGGAGCCGTACGACCCGAGGACGTAGTCCGCGACGTACACCGGCATGCGCTCCCCGGTCGCCGGGTTCACCGCGTGTGACCCCAGGAACAGCCCGCTCTTGCCCTTCTGCAGCTCGGTGCGCTCGAGGTCGGACTTGCGCGCCGCTGCGGCCACGTACTCGTTGACGGCGGCGGCGCGGTCCGGCACCGTCAGCGCCCCCAGCATGGGATGCTCCGGCGCGATGACCATGTACGTGGTGCCGTGAAGGGTGTCGGGCCTCGTGGTGAACACGTCGAGAGCGCCCTCCGCGGTCGCCCCCTCGCCTGGCGCTACCTGCACCCGACCACCGACCCGTTACTTCGGCCTGTCGTGGCTCTAACTAGCACGCGCCGGGTTGATGGGGGCGCCGTTCTGCACGGCTCTGTTGCCGTGGCGAATGCCACGATGGTGCCACGTGGGTGGCATGCATGTGAGGCGCGAGGCGGCGTTCGCCCCCGCAGAGTGGTGGGGCCTCCCCGGCGCGGGGCATGGCTGCTCGCGTATGTCCTGTCCTGCGAGGTTGCTCGCGTATGTCCTGTCCTGCGAGGCTGCTCGCGTATGTCCTGTCCTGCGAGGCTGCTCGCGTATGTGCTGTCCTGCGAGGCTGCGCGGCACACTGCTTCGGATGGCGCCACGCATCTCTACAGCGACCACCGGGGAGCAAGGGCGCGCTCATTACGCGCGCTTCTCGCGGGGCATCCTCCCGCGGCGCGCCTGGCAGCAGGGCAAGCAGGCGGGCAGGCGGGCGGGCGCACCCGGAAGGAGATGCGGGCGCCCTCGCTGCGTCCGATCCAGTTGCGCTGCATCTCCTTGATGCTGTCGGGCCAGTCCAGCAGGTCGAGGTCGTCGAGGAGGCGGTCGGCATAGCGCGTGATGCGCAGCATCCACTGCTTCATCGGCAGCCGCACCACCGGGAAGCCGCCGCGCTCGCTCACCCCGTCCACCACCTCCTCGTTCGCCAGCACTGTGCCGAGCTCCGGGCACCAGTTCACCGGCACCTGCATGCCGGGACGGTCAGCTGCGGCAAGTCACGCGGCAGGTCACCCGGCAAGTCACCCGGCAAGTCACGCGGCAAGTCACCTGGCAGGTCACCCGGCAAGTCACCCGGCAAGTCACCCGGCAGGTCACCCGGCAAGTCACATTCCACCGCCACTCACCGGCACCCCCACGCCACCCCCCTCCCCGCTACCCGCCCTGGCGCCGCGCCCCGTCATGGCGCTCAGGTGCAAGCCGGCGGGGCGCTGGTCCTCCACGCCGTGCGCAGCACGCAGCACACGCTGCGCGCTGTGCCTTGTCTGATGAGCAGCTCGCACATGGCGGGTCGCCGCAGCGCGGATCGTCGGCGCAGCGCAGCATGCAGCATGTCGCGGCGCTGTCTGCATGCTCGCGCAGCGGCAGGCGTGGGGAGCGCAGGTAGGGTGTACGTGTCTGCCAATGCATGGCACCGATGAGCGATGCCCCCGGGCCCCTCATGCGGTCACCGCCATTCCGGGACCTCACAGCCGGGAGCGGGGCGGGAGCAGGGGTACGAGAACCCTATCCCAGCCACCGCAGCGCACGGCCGTCACCACAAGGCATCCCGGCCGCTACACGCGCTCCCCCCTCCCCCTCATCACCAACATCCCCTCACAGGCCTCCCTCGCGTGTTTTTTACACCAGCGTCTCCCCAGCCTTCCTGGAGCTGTAGAAAGCCGGCCTCGATCCAAACGATCACAATCACCCCCCCCCCCGCCCCATGCCACCCCCACCGCAAGCCCCCCCCCTTGGCGCATGCAGGACGCACCTCAGCCTGGTACGCCAGGTCCATGTCCAGCAGCTTAGTGAAGATCCACTGCGTCCACTTGTAGTACTCCGGGTCCGTCGTAGACACCTCACGCTGCCAGTCGTACGAGAAGCCGAGCGCCTTGAGCTGCTGCCGAAAGATCGCGACGTTGCGCTCCGTCGTGACGGCAGGGTGTGTGCCCGTCTGAATGGCGTACTGCTCCGCCGGCAGGCCAAACGCGTCCCAGCCCATCGGGTGCAGCACGTTGTGGCCTGTCATGCGTTTGTATCGCGCCATGATGTCCGTCGCCGTGTAGCCCTCCGGGTGGCCGACGTGTAATCCCGACCCGCTGCACGCATCGCCGCTGTCGGCAAGCCCGCCGTGACCACTGCCTGGCCACCCTTCAGGGGCGGTGAATGATGGTGTTCACAAACGCGAAGCGTCAGAGCTGTGAGGGTGGCTGCCCTTGTCAGGATGGCTGTCTGGGGGTGAGCAATGACGGGGCGGTCTCACCAGTGCTCACCAGTAGTGACGATGAGATGCCCTCACGGATCTCGAGTTGACACGAGTATGCCTCTGCTGTTCTGCCCAACATTAGGAGGGCGGCAGGTGTGACTCAGCGGGTGAGCGGGCCTCACCAGCAGGACATTCCATGCAGACAATGCACAGAGTTCTTCTGCTAAGGAATACGTGTTTTGCAGCATGTGGTGAAACAGCAATCATGGGCGACCGGGTGTCAGAGACGCTTGTATGTGTATGTGTGAATGCTGCTTCCGAGGCTCTGGTACTTTCAAGTGGGCCTGCACCTTGTGTCTCCACTTTCATATTTAGGAAGTTATCGATAGTGTTGGGATGGGCGATCTTCGTGGTGTCTCGAATGCTGTGTGTCTGAGATCTGTTCAGTGGCTGCCTCAACAAGGCAACAGATGATCACATGTTCCCAGCTATGCCAATTGCTCTTCAGTCGACGACTGCTTATATGTGACAGAAGGGGTGTTTTGTACTGCTGTCAAGCCACTGGTCCGACAGTTGGCCGCACCTGGGGTAAGGGAACATGTCGAGCACATAGTACTTCGGTTTGGACGTGTCCACCTTCTCCGGGGTCCTGAAAGTCTGCTGCTCCTCCCAGTAGGCCTGCCATTTGCTCTCTATCTCCGTGAACGGGTATGCCTGGCTCACGTGCTGCGGGGCTTCGCTGTCCTCCGTTGACAGTTGTGCTCCTTCAGCGTTTGCTACTGCGCGCACACGCTGTGGCCCCCATCGCTGTGCTTGCTGAGCGGAGCAGTTGCGAAGGTACCGTAGTGCAGTAACACTGCTGCGTGGAATTGCTTTCATGTAACCCCGATGGCCGCACGCGGGGCTGCAAGGGATGTGCATGGCTTCACGAACCACCCTACCTCTGTGACAGCGGTGCAACGATAATGAACGAGGAAATTTGACTCTGTACTAAACCACGTTTTGCACAACTGCTTCCCGTCCTTCAATACTATGATCGGAACGCTGTGTTCACGTGTAACAGCTCGCATGAATCCACATCACCGTGAACCACAAGGCCGGAAACGCCTAAGCCACAGCACAATGCCACCGCCCCCCTGACCTGCCTTAGAACTGTGCGTGTCCATCCATGCTACGCAAGAAGAGCAAATCCGGCATCAGAGACACTGGTTGCCGTGGTGTTGCGTGACCTGTGCAGCTTTGGACCATGCCTACGAATGCGCTTGCACTGTATCGCAGTTTCATTAGAGTCGCAGCGAAAATGCCAACTGGGCACCGGCGAGACTTTGTGCTGCGTCGAGTAAGATCAGAGTTCCGTGAACACGTCAATTGTACCCCACATGAGCGAGACAGGCTGATGTTGTATGCCGTCACCATGCTCGATCAGGCGTGCGAGCAGCAGAAGCATCTAACACGATGTAAACAAGAAGGCTTGCTGGACTCTGAGCTACTGCCAGAAGAAAGAACGTGATAGCAACCCATGTGGGAGCATGTTCATATTTTACAGTCAGACCGGCCTGCTTGAGAGAGGAAGGAACAAGCAAAAACGGTATGCTGGTGCTTTTTGGTGTGCCCTTTGGAATTGTTTGCCTCGGCAGTTGCCCATCTTCTGTGCTCTGCAAATGCTCTGCTGACACTTCGCTTATGCACAGGCTGCCAAGAATCACGCAGGTTTATCTGTCCATCCCATGATGCGAAGGTTCAGACAGCTCTGAAGCCTGTAGATGAAAACGCACCAAAGGGCTATCCCCCTTGTGTGTTGGACAGATGCTCACAAGCATGACATGGGTGCTCGAAGATTCCATGACATGGTTCACAATGTACATGACGCCCTGTCAGGTGCTCGGTATTACATAGCAGAACCCATTCTCCCCTTGTTGGCTCATCAGCTGCATGTCAATGAAATGGTCGCAAGGCCAAGTACAAGCGCTACGCGCATGCTCTACTTGTTACCAGTGGCATGTAATCTAGAAGCGTTGCCAACAATTATTGAAGCTAGCAGTCTATGCGACATGCTCCCAGCAGTGACCATTTCGCTTACATGCACTGACGCCGATCTCGATATTTCGTGCCAGGAAGCCCGGTACCGCACATTCATGTCGTAATCAGTGGCAGTACTTATAGAGGGCTGATGACTTCTTCATCCACCACAAAACATATGCACATCTCCTAAAATCAGCACACCGGTGCCGTTCACCAGCAGGTACAGCAGCATGTTGGTGAAAGCTATCAAACAGGATCCATGACCACAACATCTGGATCAGTGCAGCCTGCCATTGTTGACGCAAGGGAACGGTCGTACGGTGAATCTTTCCGTTTCAGGACTTGAGCTTCTGAATTCATGCTGAAAGAGCATATGAACCGTACCTGAGGGCATCATGGGCATGGAGCTTTATTCCATTGCCACGGATCTCTGGGACATGAAATTCTGCACACTACACTAGCACCTGTGCGCGTCCAACAAAGTCGACGCTATGCCCGATAACTTGGCATGTCTATCTTGGTAACGTCACATGCTGCAAAGGCGACCGGAGCGCTCAAGTTCTGTCTGTTTCCTGCGCAGGTTACCATGTAACCGCGCTAACTCAGCATTTCAAACACACGCACAACAAAATCCGACCCATCCGACGTGCACCCCGCAAACTGAACCTAGCCTGCCCTGAGTATTATGTCGAACTGCACAACATACTTACGCGGAATCCTCTCGTCAGAATGTTCGCGGCTTTGCCATTGGTGATTCATTTGTCGACCTAGCGTAACGTCCCTGTTCTGTGACAATGTCTGCCACCTATCCATTATGCGACTTGTTTCCAAAAGCACTTCCATCACCAAAATATTTACAAGATGGCAGCGACGGGGCGTCGTTGCTGGTACTGGCCTGCCACTGCTGCATGATCCGAGATGTGCGCTCCCTCATGTGAAACAGCCCCGAAGACCACTCGCAACCAACAAATAATGCAATGCGACGTAATCTGTGCCTGCGACGTCTCCCACTTTGATCTTTTATTGTCTCCCAACGTTTGAGGCGAGTGGGACTAGCCGGGTTCAAGCACACACGCAAAGTTTCAAAAGGACCAATTGTGCTCAGGGATTCATTCTGAAGACTAATACAGCGACATCGAATCGCTCGGGCTACAGCTTACCTACAGACTGGAACAGCAGCGACTGTCATTGGGCGTTGAGGTACACTCACGATGCTTGCGAGCATGAATTCATTCTGGAGGGGAATCGAGCTGGAGATCGACTGTTAATTCGGGTCCACGAAAAAACTGATGAAGCACCAAAGCCAGGCGATGTGGTGAACGTGCAGGTGTGTGGAGTCTGTGCCTCGTTGGGTGTGATGTCATGACGCAGGTGGGCATCGCGCGCGTTCCGAGTTCGCTCACGTTCTACCTGTGTTCATGCAGCAAATAGGCCTCAACTCTGAGCGATATGTGCCGAACTTGGGCTTGCTCAACAGTGAGTCATGGCAAGGAGTCCTCTCCGACAACGCTGTCCAGCGATTGTCAGATCTGTGGAGCGACTGCATGCTGCAGCCCCTGATGCATTCCGCCAAACCCAGGCTACATACCTCACCAGCCATGCGCGCAAGGAAGCCCATGCTAGCCACCGGTACGGGATCGCCATCGCACGCTCCATCCCCGTTCATGTACCTGTTCGCCAGCGAGATCGCAATCTGGCTCTATGCATGTCTATGGCTATGCACACGCCAGCATTCTGAGCCATAATTCTCGGTAGTACCGAGACAGTGCTGTCCAGAGTGCAATACATAGTTCCGTGCACATCACCGGAATGCTCATTGATCGCAAAAGTTGCATGAAGTCATTGTCGCACAAACGGCAAACATCCGGTCCTCACATTAGCAGGGTCCTGCAGGATTACCTCATTGGTGCATTCATGACATGCAACCAGCTCAACTGCATACGCAGAGGAGGCAAACACGATTTGGCCATGACCATTCTAACCGTGGTTACGGTGATTGGTACCAAGTTGGTGCTCCGAGCAGAAAGGCCGGCACTATGTGAAGCTTCACTCCACCGCCAGCGTCACCACCAGTGCCTGTCCTCGAATTGCCTTCAGCCAGTGTGCATGCTGAGATTCTGTTGACATGCAGGCTGTCCTTTTAGCTACATGGGATCAAGTGTAGCAGTCACGGCGATGACTGTCGCTGTCGGAGCTGCTCTGGCAGGCGCCCTCTTTGCCTATCGCTCACAGCTGTCATTTCTGGGCGGCATCGGCCGGCATGCCGCGAGGTAGGTGAGAAGAATGATAAACGGTGCCATCCTTAGCCTGATCATGGGCCTGCAACTGTGAGGCTGGCTTTGGGGGGGTGGCCGGACCCAATCCACAAGCGTATTCCTGGCATTCATGGGAGGCATGAATCAAGGCAGGTGTCTGAGAGAAAACGGGGGCAGGTAGTATTGCAGTTGAGGCTGAATCAGCCTGTGTGTGCAACTGGAACAACGAGGCTGTGTGTGACGCAAAATTGGCGTGCACAATGTGATAGCCTCGAGCTCTTTCCTCCATGACGAGGATGCATTGTTTGTGTCGGTGCTTTTCAGAAGTTGCTGATCTATACGGAAAAGGTGGATGCGGCTCGTTGTTTGGTGCACCATCGGTTTTGCCTGCACTTCAATCCGGGTCCTACAACCCTCCATACATGGTGTTTCTATGCTTGTAACGAATATTAACGTCACCTGGTGGATGTGAGTAAAAAAAATTTGCGTCACTTGCGTAAGAGACATGTTGTACTGTGGAACGTGTGCTGTTGCGGAATCGGCGCAGATGCTTCGTATGGCGATGGGTGCCAAATCATGCATTTGCAATTAGTTCATGCTTGTGGGGTCAGAGGCCAGGTCGAAATGCGCTGGCAAAAGTGGTATTGAACCACTGTGTACGGCAAAGCGCTGCATATGTGTTTTTGAGTGAACGTTGGCAGCAATTTATTTTCTGACCACTTGCGGGGTGCGCGATTGCCGTATACACGAGTGCACATACATGATCTGGACTCATGGACACCCCTGCTTGGAATAGAGATGGACCTTATGTCACCACGCCATCAATCATCGTGGCAGATGCGCTTGCGTTGTCGCTGGAAAAGGTCCGATTAAATGCGCAAAGGATGGAGCTGGCCATGGTGCGCGGGGGCTACACGAATTGCGATCTCTCGGTGATGTTAAACTTATATGCTGTCCTGGTGTGGTCAATGGCATGTCCTGCAGGAGAAGGAGGACGTGCGACTGGTCCTGAAAGCAGCATCGGACATGCTGGTAGAGCTGTCCACAGGCCATAATCCGAAGAATTACTCCAATTTGTACGCAGAAGTGTTCACACATCTGCAACAGCTTCCGGTATGAATTACGCTTCGCATTCCTTCAGTTTGATGATTCTTCCGCAGGAATTCGCAACCTGGGCGTGCACAGGCCAGTTTTTATTCTTGCAGTTTTTCTTCCAAGACTACGTCACTCAAGGTCACGACACATATGATAGCTTGTATTGCGTGACGCAGCATGCAGGGCATGTCCTGCCAAGGTTGTACCTCATGATCGTGTGTGCGTCTTGTGCAATGAAAGACGACCCGCAGACCGTCGCAACCTATCTCTCGGATCTTCTTGACTTTTGCAAAGGTGTTCAGAATCCTATGCGAGGGCTCTTCCTGAGATCCTTTCTTAACACGTCGGTCAGATCCCTACTCCCAGATGTGCCAGGTGTGCCTGTCCCTCTCCCATCCACCATAAACCCCACTGCTGCGCCACAATGTCCGTGGAATAAATCGATTGCTAGGCTTGTTGACCTGCCACATGTTGATGGTGATTGCGGATGGTGAATTCACTTGGGCCATGCCGCTTCTTAGAACCCATGTGTGCGGCATGCAGAAGCAGAGGACGAACCCAATGATCCGGACGCTGTCGCAACCACGTCCATGGGAGCAGCACACGATCTACCAGTAGCTGAAGATTGGGATCCAGATTCGCCTGCTCTGGTCAGCATAAACTTCCTGCTCCGTAATTTTTCTGAGATGAACAAGTTGTGGACTCGAATGCAGCGGAACCTGCCCCCGAGCGATGCCCGTGATGTGATTCGCACAGTGCGTCTCTCATAAGCTCCGCTGTGCAATGGCCGTCGAACTTGCACTGCTGCTGTCTTGCAAGGCGGGCCGCATGTTCTCCGCAGATCCAGCCAACGCATGGCAGAGACCCCCATGGTTATGTACGTGCCATGCAAACTGTACCTTGGTGGATGTGATCGACGCACCGCGGTGTGCTGCAGCAACTAGCGGAGCTTGTTGGTAAGAATCTCAATCAGCTGGCGGGCCTGGGCGGCCTGACCTTCTCACACTACCAGAACCTGGTGCTGCCATGCATCACCGAACAGATCGTTCAGTGCCAGGACAAGCTTGCACAGCGCTTCCTGATGGAGGTGCGCCCCACACCGCCAGCGACATGCCCACATGCTCACCGCACCTGCTACCCTAGATCCAATGCTAGTGTGGGGATGGGGGGAGGGGGCCGCGGGCAGACCAACTCCTGCCCCTCCACTCCCGCGTCAGGTCGCACCCAACCCGACTCCTGCGCTCAGCATCAGCATCCCCCCCCCCCCAGGACCACACATGCACGCTGCACCTGCTCGCCTAGATCCGCCCCGCCAGTTGAGATCGTGTCTAAAAACTGTCTGCCTTGGGGCGCGTGACCGATGCTAACAATAGTATGGCATCGCACCCGATTGCAAACACATCACACACGCATGGTCACCTGCGCTTGTGCCACACCGTTACGGCGATGCGCATGGTCTCTCCCATGGCAGCCTGCCACTGTGCCGGTTGTCCGCCACAAAGCACCCCGGGCTCTGGAGCCAAGCGCAGCGCGACCCGGGTTCATCGTCGCACCGCCATGGACGCAGCACCGTGTTTTCACAGGCAGATGAGCTCGACCCGGGCACTGCACACGTCGCGGAGGACGGCTGGCGGGCGCTCCGTCGCTGCGCCCATCTGGTGGCTGCCACGCCTGTGCCCCGGTGCGTTGCGAACACCGATCACTCACCGTCGATCCGTGTGCGCGCCTGCAGATCCTGGTGATGTCGTTCCCCGACAAGTACCACGTGCACACGCTGCGGGAGCTTCTGGACACCTGCCTGCTGCTGCAGCCTGGCGTTGAGCTGGATAAGATCCTCTCGGCGCTGATCGGCCGCATGACCGACCATGCCGCCCAGCAGCCGACGGCCCGGCCCATCGCCGACCGCTCTGCGTTCCACATGTTCCTCTCTGCTGCCCGCGAGAGCGGAATCAGGTGCTCCTCCATCTGCACCCCCTGTGCCTGACCTTTTCCCTGTGCGATGCAACTGTGCGCTATCAGCCGTGGAGGTGCTTTGCCCCCGACAGAGTTCGCTTGGGCCGTGCCGCGTGACAGCTACTGCCTCGTGTTTGACACGTCCGCAGTCCGGCCGGAGGCTGCGAACCTCTGGGAGAGTGTTTTGCAGTACCGCACCTGTTGTGTTTGTTGTTTTGAGCGGCATGCGGCCGACAGGGATACCAAGCCAATCTGTCGGGACCCACAAGACGGTGACTGTACAGTGTGTGCGCCTTTCTTTGACAGCTGCAAGCGTGCTGGTGTTGAGCATTCACAAGCCAAGTGCAGCCTGACATGGGAGTACCGTGCCGGGGCGAAGGACAGTCCAGAGCCGAGCCTCGTACGTATACCCCTGCCGAATGATCACACGACTCCGCCCTCGACCAGCAGCGCCTCTAACTCTACAGCGTGCACCACACAATGACACTCTCTGCGGTAGCACCAGCTGTTGCAATGGCAGCGTCGCCTGCGAGCGTGCACGCGCCAAGAGTCTGGTGCAAGGCTGAGCGGCTCGACGGCAGACTCTGTCACCACAGCTCCGGAGGTATCTCTGGAGCTGCACAGCTGTGCAAAGCAGACCCCACAGCACGAGCCCGGTATCCGTTGCCGTACTCGTATATAGTTATATGGACTACATGGATGTTATATTGGTGCCTCTCTTCGATGTAATATATAATTGTAGTATAGCCGTACTCCATGTAGTCGATATCACTCACCTCCACTGACCCCTGCCCCTCTTCCATGCACGGCATCTGCGGGTGACGAAGATGTGCTGTGACACAGCGGGGCTGCGAAAGGAGCGCTTGCGCGGGTACAGGCACACGACGATGCCAGCCAGCGGCGTCGTCAAGATGTTCACGGCGCTGGCGGACTACGTCGTTGCAGTGCACGGCGGCGACGACGCGCTGTTCAACGGGCTCCTCGACGCCGCCCACGAGGCGCTCGCCGCCCGAGGCGCCATCACCGACCCTGAGGCCGAGACGCTCCTCCTCGAGCTGCTGCAGCGTCCCCTGCAGGTGCCCCGCCCCACCCCGCGCACACGTCCGCCTGAGCTTGTGCATGGGCGCCTGCAATGTGTGAGTTCGTCAGTGGACCTGCCGCGGCTGGTTTGCAGTGTTCGATTCTCGCAACCACTTGTTGGGACCCTGGAAGAGTTTGGGTCCGTTGGCTCAGGGGGTCTGCTACGTGCAGCGCTACTGGTGTGCAACGGCATGGGTAAGGATTCGTTGCTGGTCCTGTCCCGCGAACGGAGCACCCGCAAACCATCCTCCTCTCTTGATTTGACAGGTGCATCGGCAGCATTCATGTGCCACGATGCATGCACCCGGTAGACTGGTTGGATGAGGATGAGGGTGAACTTGAACCGTGGGAGAATCGCGTGGGCAAATAAAGAGCGTGCCGGTAAACAGCTGGCTGGCTTGTTCAGACACGGCGGGCCGCCATGCGGCCTCATGCATCTGGTCGATGCATTCACGTCTGCCTGTGCCGCAGGACATGTCTCTCGAGCGCATGGTGCGGCTGGAGAACTTTGCAGTGCTCATGCACTCGCTGCAGCCGGCGAAGCAGCGCCAGCTCGCCGCGGCCGTGGTAGCGCGCGCCTCAGAGGAGCGCACCGGCAAGATCCGCCGTGCGCAACAGATGGCCATCCTCGCCCGCATGGTGGCGCCGCTCATTGACGCGGACAGCCCGGCGGCGGGGGTGGTGCGCATCCCCCCCCCCCCCCCCCCCCCGTTCCTCCCAATCCCCCGCTTCACATTGGCGGCGATGCGCAGTGCTCGTCAGC
Source organism: Ulva armoricana (assembly GCA_032360965.1). NCBI lineage: Eukaryota > Viridiplantae > Chlorophyta > Ulvophyceae > Ulvales > Ulvaceae > Ulva > Ulva armoricana. Next base: position 3,282,348 of record JAUMHO010000006.1, read on the forward strand.
ACGCCGTGTGGTGGGAAGTGCCCTGCTGTGCGTTGCCAGAGGTGCCGCGCTCCACAGACCAGGTCGGTTGCAGCGGCAGGACTCCGCATGAGAGGGGACTCCCGCTCTCATGCGCGTTGCAGTGAGCCAGTGACGCATGCGGTGTGCTGGTGCATGAGTTGCGACCCTGTTCATGAGTGGAACCTACGAACGCGGAAGCGACGCGATGTGCGGCCACGCTACCGACGGCTGCGCCTGTCATCGGTGATTCCACAGGGTATCCTGCTGTATGCATGCTGCAACTGACTCCGCACCCATCCCCCGCAGCCGATGCGCCGATGTGATGCAGTGTTCATCATGCAGTGCACACTGCATCACATCGGATGTCACACCTGTGTTCACGATGTCGCCTGTGTTTCCGCTGGCGCATGTCACACCTGTGTTTCCGCTCGGGTGCATTCCCTGTGCGATAGTGCGATAACGTACCCCCCAGGACCCCCCAGTCGTGGCGCCAGGTCAGCTGGCACGGTGGCATACAGAACCTACAGCTACCGTACTGCTGCATTAGTGGCAGTGCGGTCCTGTGCAGCTCTGATGGGAGAATGGCTGTCCGTCGCAGGGTACTCAAGCAACTGCTTGCAGTGGGACGAGCATGCGTCTGCCCTGCCCTGATGAGGGCACGTCTCGCGAGCGTGCGTCTGCCCTGCAGGTAGAAGAGGAACGCAGCGAGTGCCTAGGGCACCTTGCCACACTTGCGCGATGCATAGACATGTCGGACCTCGTCGTGGCAAACGAGGTCGTCACCGCCTTCCGCGACGCCCTCGGATTCATGACGTCCTCGGAACCCCTGGAAGCTCTGGGCCACGTGCTGCTCAAGGCGTACGCTGCCGCTGACGTGGCGGCCGCGGGCGGCGGCATCGCGGCGCACATCGGCTTCATGCATACCACGATCGTGGCGGTGCTGGAGGACCGGCGGCCGGCGGCGGCGGTGCGGCTGCTGCTGCGCGCGTGCGAGGCGGCGGCGGCGCGGGGGGAACCCGACGCGGCCGAGGCCGTGCTGCGTGCTGCGCTGGCAGTGTACGAGCGGCGGTGCGCGCTGCCTCCGGCGTCGCAGACGTGCCTCGCGGGGCTCATGCACTGCCTGCAGGACGTGCGGCAGCTGCCAGAGGCGGTCGTGCGGGACGTCGCCGCGCGGCTGCGGCGCTATGCGACGTCCCTCCCTGCACACCTCGACCGGGTGCGCTCCAGCTGCCGCTGTCGCAAGGGCGCATCAGCGTCGTGACACACGTTTTGTGATAGCCAGCGCGCTGCCGGTGGCAGCGTGGGTCGACCGGCAACCTGCGCTGCCATCAGTGGCCGCCGTGCTCGCTGCCCCGGTGCATAGCTGTCCCTGTTTCGTTGCACGGTCGCCGCCGACGCCTGCACGGGGAGTCGGGCCGCCTCCCGTGTGGCACTGGCAGGGGGTAGTATCCCAAGGCCACGTGCACACGCCGGTGCGAGCGTTCGCACGAATGCAACAGCCTGTAGTGCGTCACGCTCTGCCATCCCTCACCTCCGAGACTGGGTCCCTGCTCCGGGCCCGGCGACGGTGATGCTGTGCGCAGATCGGCATGCTGTGTGCCCTGGCGCACGTCTTCTGGAACGAACCGTCCAGTGACGCGGACGCCCCACCGCCGCTGCGCGACGACGCCACGGTTCAGGAGGTCCTCCAGGCGGCGCTCGAGGAGGCGGCGCACGCCGAGGCGATGTTCCGGGGGGAGGCGTGGCGCAACCCGGCGGCGCTGTACCTCACCATCCTCGACGCGTGCTACGTGCTTGCGGCCGGCGGCAGCGACACGAGCAGAGTGCAGGAGCGCGCGACGGCGCAGGTCACGCGGCTCGGGGCCGCGCCGTGTGAGAGCGTCGGCGTGCTCGAGCCGCTGGGGTGTTGGGACGAGGACCTGCAGGCGCGGTGGGACTCCATGCAGATCTAGCGGGTCGGTGCGCCGGTGGACTGGCTGATGATGCGCGGAGTAGGCTGCAGGGGAGGGGCTCGTTCAGCGCGAGCGGTGTCGGTGTGGCGCTGGAGTGTCAGGCCGGACTGGCTGACTGGTGGGGTCAAACAGACCAGGTGGAAGGGGTGGGGGCGATCCAGTTTGGACCAAACACTGATCTGAGTCGAGGCCGGGTAGTTAGGCAGTGAGCACGCATGTGCGGCAGGTCCCGTGGCTGTGGAAGTGTCGGTGCATTCTGCTGTGTTTGTCGTGCGACGGGTGAATCCGACCTCTGGTCCGCTCAGGCGCGGCCGACGGAACGCTTGCTCAGGGGATATAGACCGTTTAGAAAGCTGGCATGTGTGCTGCAGGACTGCTGAAAACGGTGCGGGAGCATGGCTGCGGTGTGTGTGTGTGTGTGTGTGCTGCAAATGGTGAACAGCCAGCTCAGGACGAACGATGCAAAATTTAGTTGATTCGGAGCTGGAAGGGCAGATGCGTTCAGGAATTTTATTTTTACAATGGTAGCTCCTGTGTAGGTATATATCAGACCAAGCGGTTTGACTTGGAGTCAGTGACCCCTTAGGCACTGTGATACTGTTGCACCAGTGTCATTGTGCTCTCTGGTCACGGACATCTTGTGAGTTATTCACTCATGAAAGAAAGGACGTGCAAAGCATACATGCCGCATCACGACAACAAGTTCTCCTCAAGCAGCATCCGTGGTACGTCTCGTGGCATCCAGACGGTTCTCGAAATGCGCTCAATACGCACGATTCGCCTGGCGCACGGTCATGTGGCCAGTGGACAAGAGATGCGGACGCAAGCAGAACATCTGTCATTTGTTTCCAATCTGGTCGTGTGGCAGCAGTTCGGTTGTGGATCAACGTGTTGCAGAACTTGCCAGGCGGAGCCAATCCATAGACATTCATCATGGCTGACAACTCGAGCATGCCACAATGGAAGGGACTATTTGATTGGTCGATGTCGTATCACGACGGTACCAAGCCCACTGACTTCAACAGTATCGAGCTAGACCCTCAGAAGATCCAGTGGTGCGCAGATGTAACGACTTGGCAGTTGATCATGTAACACCGGGATCCACAGCATGCCATCTAAGGAATTTTGCGCTGTAGGCTTGAACATGTGCTGTCAAACTACATGGTCGATTTCTCAAAGCGCATGGAAGATATGATGGAGGGGTTACAGGAGGCTACATCAGACCAATCTGCACAGGACGATGTAAAACACGCAGTGCACCTCCTAGAGGAGCTGCACGATATCGTAGAGAGCATTGATTTTGCCAGGGACCTCAAAAGCATCGGGGGCTTGCCTGTTCTGAAGCAACTGTTGGTCCGCGGTGCTCCAGACCTGCGATGGAGAACTGCAGATGTCCTTGCAGCATGCGCGCAAAACAATCTTCCTGTTCAAGTGCGCACTTGCGTGCTCAAATCTGGCATAGCCTGACGCGGAAATTCTGTTGTGCATTCAATGCACACATGGCCTGACATGTGCCTGCGCTCAATCGCTGAAAACACTGATGCTACACAGTCAATTGACAACCAATCAAACCAGCTCAGCGGCCGTGGGGATAACACGTGATCAATGCACGATCTATGGGAAGCATGCAGGAGTGGTTCCTGTCAGAGGGAGTGCTGGAAGCTAATCTGCCCACGTTATCCAGCCCTGACAGCATGCTTCGGCTGAAAGGCTTACTTCTAGCATCGTCAGTCGTCAGAGGGCACCCTGCAGCGCTCGTAGCGTTTTGCAAGCAGCCACAAGCAATATCGTCAGTGTTGTCTTTGGTGTGCCCTTCATCATTATGCGAGTGCACGTACTGGGCAGACATGTGCTTTCCGCAGCATGTGCATTCCACAGCATGTGCATTCCGCAGCATGTGCTTTCCGCAGCATGTGCTTTCCGCAGCATGTCCGCAGCATACACGTGTGACGAGTCAGGGGTGTGGTGGCAAAGCTTGTCAGGATGGCTGTCCAAAGCTCGGGGCGGCATAGGCCAGTGTCCTTTCTCTCCAGCTGGAACGCCGTAAGAGTCGTGACATCTTAAAAGCTCTCTCCTGCGTGTGCGACCTCCAGTACACAGGTTTGATACGGACGCTTATGTCTGATCATTCCCCTTGTCATCAACACTGTCTGTTCTTGGTCGGGGTGAGGTTTCTGCGGTTGCGTCATCCCACATGCCACAGAGGCAGCCTTGATCTTGCCATGCCGCATCGTGTAATGTTGATCCGTGATGCACTCGGGAAACTCCCGTTCCATGATGCTCGAAGGCCATATCAGTTCGACTGGCATGGCTGAGCATGCATGCCACAGGCTCTCGCTGTCAGAGGGACTTACTTTCAGCGTGGCTGCGCTCCTTGTGAGAGTTTGTGCTATGCAGATGGCAGACGACGATTTGAGGACACGGAGGAAAGCGATCGAGTTTGCAAGGAGGCTGTGCAAGGATGTGCCAAGCTTAAGACCGGCACTTGCAGTGGTGCCGAACTCCCTGTCGTGTCTGGCACAGAACTTGCAGCATGCGGACCAATTGATACAGTGCTCGTCGATTGGCTTGCTACGTGAGTTGGTGGACGACCAGCAGACACTGGGCACACTGAAAGGTGACCAGGATCTGGTCAAGGCGTTGTCCAGTACAAGGTTGGCGATGCAGAACCTCACGGGGGATGATAGAGACGCAGTGGAGGAAGAGATAGTCATGGCCGATGAGATTGCGGACCATCTGGGCATTTGATGAAGGTCTGGAAGGCACAGGTTTGGTGCCGGCTGTAACTTACACCAGACCAATGGCTACAGCACCGTCCGGAAACGATGGCCAGTCGTAGTTGTAGCGTTCAAAGCCCTGGCAAGTGTGCGTTTGTGTGGCATGTCCTGATGCGGTTGCAATGTGCACTCTAGACCAGATGCATGCCATGCCTCGCTCGGCACACACGCACGCAACTCCAGTCTTCAGGAGTGGCAGGACCAAGAATCCCTCCGCTACTCTGCATTAGGGCTGGAGGAATCAAGACGGTGTTGGGGCCATGTGTTTGGATGCTGTCTGAGCCATAACCTCTACCATCGGCCTTTGCGGGTTGATGCCTGCAACATCTACAAGCGATCTAACGTCACGTAATCATATGGCACACATAGATTTCATGGATTGAGATCGTACGGAAGAGTTCGCTGCTTCGAGTTCCTGTTCAAGCCTGCATGTCGCGAGATGTCAGGGCCCAGGGGAGCGCGTACACCACACCGCGCAGTCCCAGCTGCCAAAAGGTTCAAGGACGGATGGCTACCTTGCAATTGTCACTTGCTGCTCGTTGACTGATGCCTGCAAGGCTGTCTGATTGGCCTGCATGCGGCCGTTTCGGTCACCCTCTGTCTTCCTATACACTGGCTGCCCCGGTGATGAACAGACACACGTACCTCGAATTCTCGCTTATCCATAAGCAGTCTCCATGCACACATAAGAGCAAAACCAGACGTTGCGATCGCCAGTAATCGCCACGGTCCAGCTTGCGCCTGCGCTTTGAAGGACTTATCAATCTTGGCGATACGCTCATTCTGGGAGCGAATGCTCGCCTGCAGCTGCCGTTCAATGTCATCTAGAGCATTGTTGGACGCGAAGCGATAGCCTTGCAAGCTTGTCAAGCCGCAGGGAAACGGAATTCCGCTGGTCCACTTCCGCATGAGCATTCGTCCAAATCACGGCCGACAGCCGAATGAAGATCTGCAATTATGGCATGCAAATTTTGGAGCTTATCACAGGCACGCTAGCCTTCAACTGTGACACCATTCTAGAAAAAACGAGCTATCCATGCGAAGTTGACCTCTGGTCTGGCGGAGGTCGGCCTGGGCGTTCCAGCAGGTATGCACGGTTGCGGCCGGGCGGATGACAAGCGTCCAATCGAATATGATCATCTGTACTGCAGTTTCTGCCTGTGTACGCAGCCAGGTGCCAGCTACGTCACTTGTGTGGCTATGGGTGCGATCGCCGTACTTGTGGCCCTCGTCACAAAAACGGGGCCATACCGCTTGCAAAATAGCAGGCGAAGAAGATATAGGTGAAGTTAGAGCCAAAAGATGATCTGCGCCTGCCTCTAGCGGGCTTCATCAGGTTTGGAATACATGGGATTGTTGACTGCGTTTGGTTATGCCTGCGGTAGCCTCAGTTGCTTCTAGGATGCCTGCGCTTCGCGTACACAACACAGGGAGGGCCTCAAGGGTATGTATATTTCTACTGACTGAATCGGACTGGTGTCATTCGTATTGAGTCGCGCTCGCTGGACGTATCAGCGAGTGCTCCATGGTTTTGTGCAGTATTGACAGCTGGGACCCTCTTCACACGAAGCGCGCTCTTGTTTGTAATCTCAATCGCTCCAAGGTGTACTCATGGCGATTTGCGTCTCAAGGCCTAGCTCTGCTTACGTGGCCAGTGCGCATGTGTATTCCGTTCCCAGCCTCGGCTTCTTTGCGCACGCGGCATCTATCCCCTCCCAAACAACATGACCTTGCGATGCGCTATACAACCCGCGTGTGAAAGATTCTGCTACCATCAGTTTGGCATTGGTGGTGTGCAGGGAAGTCGTGCAGGTTGTCGCGTACATGCCGCAGTATCCAGCCAAGCTGCTTCGGTAGAAACGCCAGGGAACGTAGATAGCTTACTGATCCGAACATTACGGGGAGAAGAAGTTGAGAGATCGCCGGTATGGATGATGCGCCAAGCAGGACGGTATATGAAGGTGCGCCACGTCGTCCGGCATCTTCGAGCATGCTAGCTCACGGCTACGACGACAGACAAAGCCACTGGACGAGAGCCCGCGGCGCTGCTAACACCACAAAATTGCAAGTAAATGTTTCCGTGCTCTCATGTGTGCATGCCCAACCAATAGCGCCCAAGGGATCAATAATTCTAGGGCTCTCAGCCATCCAAGCCTGCGTCCTCACATTCGCACGCCCACCTCACCCGCGACATATCCTGCAGGCGTACCAAGACTTATGTCTCAAGCACAGAACCTTTCGAGAACGCTCCGAGAATGCTGAAGCGGCGGCAGAAATCACGCTCCAACCGTGGCATGCCTTCCGCCCGGATGGGGTCATTCTCTTCTCCGACATACTCACTCCCCTGACCGCCATGGACATCCCCTTCGACGTCTTGCCCGGCCGCGGCCCCGTCATCGACCACCCGGTACGCACGTACGCCGACATCGAGGCCATCGCGGCCCTCGACGCCCCGGGTAAGACACCCTTTGTTGGGGAGGCGCTGGCTACGGTCGCTCAAGCCGTGGGCTCCGAGGCCGCAGTGCTCGGCTTTGCCGGGGCCCCGTACACTCTAGCGTCCTACATAGTCGAAGGCCGCAGCAGCAAGTCGTACAGCACCCTCAAGCGCATGGTCTTCTGGGAGCCCGACCTGCTGCACGCGCTCCTCGACCGCCTCGTCGAGAACGTCGTGGCGTACGTCCGCTACCAAGCCGACCACGGCGCCCAGGTGCGCCCCCACCGTCCCCCCCCCACAGTCACCTGTTGCACGAGTCCCCTGGCAATCAGCGCCGGCAGGTGTGACCGGCGGTGCCCGCCAGGCCCGACAAGTCCAGGCCTGTCGACTCAGCACGCAGTCACACCTCCGTCATCCCGCGCATGTTCCAAGATGCACGCACCGGACGCGGCAACTCGATCGTGCGCGACGTCCGCGACGCGCGCCGCCCCCGACGCACCCGCTCACTCGTGCCCCTGCTTCAGGCGATCCAGCTGTTTGACTCTTGGGCGTCGCACCTCGCGCCGCGCGACTTTGACATCTTTGCGGCGCCGTACACCTCCCGCGTCATCGATGCCGTGCGCGCCACGCACCCCGACATCCCCATCATCCTCTACATCTCCGGCGCGGGCGGCCTGCTCGAGCGCATGGCCGCATGCCGTCCCGACGTCCTCGCCGTGGACGCGTCGACGGACCTCGCCGACGCCATCCGCCGCTGCGGCACCGACTTTGCGTACCAGGGCAACGTCGACCCGGGGGTGCTCCTCGGCCCGGGGGAGGTGATCGACGCGCGCGTGCGCGAGACCGTCGCCGCCGCTCACTCCGCCGGGGTGCGGCACGTGCTCAACCTCGGCCATGGGGTCCTTCCGTCGACGCCCGAGGAGGGCGTCGCGCGCTTCTGCCGAGCGGCGCGGGACCTGCGGTACGCCGACCTCTAGCGCGCAGGACACTGCGCGGCGGCGCGCGCGTATGCTGTGACATGCATGGTGCGCATGCGCTTGCCGACGGTTGAGCGGGGGCAATGCACAGACCTGCCCCCCGCAGCCGCTGCCGGGGTGCGAGCAGTGGCGCGGACACACAGGCGGCGCCCTGGCGCATGCATGTGGCGTCGTGCGGGGTGTGGGTGTGCACCCGACCCATGCACGCTGCGGAACCGCAGGTCCTGCGGCATGTTGGCGTGTGATGAGGGCGGCCGTGTGATGAGCGGCCGTGTGATGAGCGGCCGTGTGATGAGGGGCCGTGTGATGAGGGGCCGTGTGATGAGGGCGGCCGCGTGCGGGGCTGCGCTCCTCCTGCGACCGTAGCATGAGCTTACGTCTGGGCAGGCCGGGGGCGAGGGGGGGACGCCTCGGCATGCGTCGGCCGTGGCAGGGGGCATGCATTGGGGCGGCACCCGGCGAGGGGGGAGCGGGGCGGCTGCCACGGCTGCTGTGCGCGTGCAGCTTTTGCAGTGGCGGGTGGCGCCGCTGGTTGTGTGCAGCCGCGGAGCTGCTGCTGCCATGGGAGGGATGGGAGGTGGAGCGGGGCAGGGTGGACGCGGGGCGGGGGTGCTTTGCCGCATGGTGGTGCCGATGTGATGCACGCGGCAGCTCGGGCGGAGGCGTGTGACGGTGTTCGTCTGAGCGCCGATGTCGACCGTGCTCTGGGACCAAGTGCAAGGGGAGCAGTAGTGCAGCTGTGGCAGCGTGCAGTGTGAAGGGCCTGCTCAACCGGTGCTCAACCGATGAGGCGCAGGCTGCGGTGGAGGTTGCCAGCGCGAGACGTCGACGGGCTCGGAGTGCGACCATGTACAGTTGTGTGTGACATGCAAGCTGCAGACCTCATTGTGACACAGGCCTTATGTGCAGCTCCAGTACGCTCCCAGTGCTTCTCTGTAACTCGACCGTGTCCTCAGTCGAGTCGGAACGCAGCGGGACCACGCCCGTTGTGGATACCGGCAATGGTCGGGGTCGAGTTCAGAGCGGCTGCGGTGCGGGGGTGTGACCATTTCGCTTACATGCATCAGGACTATCCCGTTAAGCCGTGCCTAGCTGCAGCGCTGGGTGTGACACACCCGTATCCACGGTTAATAAGTGCTAGAGACACGTGAAGACTTCGGGTTTCATCTTGGTGCAACGCATAATATCAACACGATCCGTTTCAAGAGGTCTCGTTCAGGCCATGTGTGGATCGGGGCCTCTGCCAGTCATGCCGATGCTGTGTTTCGCCAGCAGCAGGAGTGCACCCGCCACTCGCTGTGCGGTCTGTTCCATGGCCACATGCAGGGCGCAGTATCACCACGGAGCCAGGCGGCCGGGTCGGAGGCAGCAGGGAAAGAGCGACCTGCGTTCCATGCGAGCACAGGGCACGCAGCTGACACATGAGTGCAATGTGATGGAGCGCACACGCGTTGTGCTGCTGCGGCGTCGCGACAGGCCGCAGTGGCTGGTGGATATGGGAGCCGCTGGCGCGCTAGCACACACTCGGCTGCCGCCATGTGCTCATACTCATGCTTCTTTGCGCAGCGCAGCGTCGATGATTCCACGACTAACCCCTGGCCACGCACAGCTCACCCCCTCCGCAGGTGTCGGCCTTCACCGACATGGCTCTTTGATCAAGGCGACCCGCTCACCAACGCAGTGGCACCACGAGCCATACATGTGCGCCACGTGGCGCCCTCTCCCGGGGCACCACTGCCCTTGCCACCAAGAGTCACGACTTGGCAATGGCAAGCTCCCGGAAATCAAAGCTGGAGCGTCCCAAACAGTACAGGCGCACACAAACCCATCACACCCATCTGGACATGAGCGCTCGGGCAGCCGCCGCCGCAGAGTCAGGTGAGACACTGCAGCCCGGACATGTGCGGCCACGTCCTACCTAAATCAATCAAAGAAAAAGCGTTTCTCAAGCGGTCACGCATGCCTTCTGGGTTGAGAGCATGCATGACCGCCATGCACCGTACGTGCCGCTGCTCGCCCGCCGGCACTCACAGTGCCGCCGCCTGCAGCCACCACACGCCACGATCCAACAACACCTGGCCCTGTTGTAAGAGGCTTCACGCGCCAGGACACGATTGTAAATGTAAAAGGTTGCCTGCATGCGAGCCTGCCGGTCGCGGGCTGCACGTCACATCTCAGGTCGGAAGTCCACACAAAAGCGGCTCGACTCGCTGCGGCCGAGGGGCCCCCTCGCACGCAGAAGGCCCCAGCCCCCTGTGTTCGTCTCGGCATGCCGCAGACATCAGGGATATCACTGCATGACGCACATGTGTTTCAGCACACGGAGCCACGTCCGAGCTCATGCGCTGTTATTCGCCGGGGCGGCCTGCGCGCCGCTCTCGCGCACCCTCTCGCTGGCCCCCCGGCTGCTGCTGGGGTTCAGAGGTGGGGAGGGGGCGTCATGTTTTCTCAGCGGGCCGGTGGTGGCGATGGTGGTGGGGGAAGAGAAGACGGAGTTGACAGTGCGGCAGAACTCGGCGAGAGTGGCGCGCTCCTCAGGGATCCGGTGGAGCAGCGCGAGGACCGGCTCCCGGAAGAGGCCGAGGCGGCGGCGCGCGGTTGGGTTCTTCTCGTTGAGGTCTCCCTCCCACGGCAGCTCCAGCTCGCCCCGCAGCTTGGACACGACCTGGATCGCATGACGCCTCAGCGGATGGAACCACCTCGAGTGCTTTCCTAAACCACAGCAGAGACATCCGAGATCAGAGTGACGCGTGTATTGGCATGGTTCAAACACATCCGATACGCTTTGGATGGCTCTGGATAGCTCTTGACGGCCGAGACGAAAACGGCAACCGTAGCGGCAGGTGCCGGCAGACATGCACCCCGACGTCCCGCCGTGACAGCATTCTGCAGCATGCATGCATGCATGTGGCGTTGCGCGCCGCACCGAATCGCGGCCTTCAGTGAGGAGGCTGAATGCAGACTGCCGCGTGAGGAGCTCGTACGCGACGACCCCGAGCGACCACGAGTCCATCGCCGGCGTCGCGACGATGGAGTTGGCCCCTGTCGCCGCGGCCTCCGCGACCTCCGGCGCGCTGTACACGAGCGTGTACGACAGCGGTGCATCTGCGCCGGCGAGCGCCGTGCAGCCAAAGTCGATCACCGTCCACGTGTTCTCGCGCGGCAGCAGCATGATGTTGTCGGGCTTCACGTCGCGGTGCACGTACGCCTCGGCGTGCAGATCGCGTAGCCGCATCGCGACATGGGCCAGCACCTACACTGTGATACACTCACACACATGCATGCGCGCTTGGATCCCCGCGTGAGCCGCTGGCGCTGCTGTTGTGCGACACCGGCGCGAGCCGCCGCTCTGTGCGGGATGCAGCACGCATACCCAGGAATGCGGGGGGGGGCCGACCAAAACGCCATCGCGAAAAAAAAAAATTTAACAACCCCACAGCATGCGGCATGCGGATGCGGTAGCCAGAAGGGGGAGGGGGGCACACAGCGACGGACTGGAAGATGTCGGGCTTGGCGCGGCGCGACCAGTCGGCGAGGCCCTCGCCGCGCTCCATGACGAGGCACGGCGGCAGCGGCCGGCCGCGCGCGTCACACAGCACGCCCGGCGTCTCGGCGGGGTCGTAGTCGCAGTAGACGCGCGGCAGCAGACGGCCGAGGGCCTGGCAACGGTACATGTCCCGCTCCGCGATGAAGGACGACCGCTGCACGAAGAACTTCAGCGCGTACTCGAGGTCGTCGTACGCGCCCCGCGCAAACGCCACCACGCCCTGCCCTGCACGCACCGCCACCCTCACCCTCTGCATGCCGCTCCGCCCCGTGGTGAGCGGCGAGTGTTCCGTCTGGTTGCCACCTGCTGGGTCGAAGGGGAACGCGCGGGGAACCCGCCATTTCGGACTCGGCGGCTTTGCATGGGCGGTACCGTAACCGTAATGTAACCGCAACGTAACCGTAATGTAACCGCAACGTAACCGTAATGCAACCGCCAGGGGGGCCCACGCGGTGTGAGCCGCGTGCTTTGTCCCACCATTGCCGCAGGACGCAAGCCGTACGACGTGACATGCAGGTCCGCTTGGCATGTTGGCGCCGGGGTTGATGGCTGCCTGGGTGAGGGTGCAGGCGCCGAGGCCGTCACATTGCGCCGCAGGGAGCGGCGCAGCAAGCAGACGGTAGCAGGGAGGGGAACGCACCGCCCTGCCGCCGGTGCATCGGGCCAAGCAACGAGAACCGTTCCAGGATGACGTCGTCCCGCCCAAAACAGTTGAGTTGGACGTGGAGGAAATCGAGCTTGACGCGGATGTCGGCGCCGTCTGCCGGCGCCGTCGCGTCAAGCTCTATCGCAAAGCCCCCCAGCGTCGTGTCCCCGACGCCGCTGGCCGTATGCATGCCGGAGGTGCCGCCGAACGCATGGTCGTTCAAGGCGACGGAGGAGGAGAGGAGCCTCGATTCGCGGGACGACTTCTCGCTCGTTGAGTACGAGCTCGCGGTCCACACGCCAGGCCTCCCGAAGGGTCCGGTGCGGAGTATGAGCGAGGCGGCTGTGTGACTGGCCTGCACCTCATGGATGCTATAGCTACAGGTGCCCCACATACACACGGGCATTCCGCACCATGCAAGCTTTGCGCTGCGGTTTGGATGGACAGTGGGTAACAGGCGGATCGGTTACGAGAGGCGGATGCGCGATGCGGCTGTCCCTGCACCTCCCTTGAGCGCAGAACATCTGTACACGCAGCCCCAAACGGGTCATCCTATCGCTGCCGCCGACGACGGCGGCAGGAGTGCTGGGAGCGCACGTCAGTTCCAGTGTTGCCGGCGCCGTTGTCGCTGTGGAGTTCGGCCTTCCGCCGCGACCGCCGCCGGCGGTACCACCACAGGATGGCGGTGACGACGGCGAGGGACACGAGCGCGGCCGCGACCGCCGTCGCCGCCACGACCGCCACGTCCGGGCCGCCGTCGGGCACCGGGCCGCCGTCGGGCAGCGGCTCCAGCCGCGGCACCGGCGGCTGCAGCGCCGGCGCCGCACGCCGCGGCAGCTCCTCCCCTCCGGTCACCTCCTGCGCAGCACAGCACAGCATGCAATCCGCGCGGTGCACGGCGTTTACCACAACAGCCTGCGGCAGCACTACATGCATGCGTAGCGGCAGTAGTTACAACACCTCGTGAAATCGAACACGGTTTCCGCGAGCACTGGGCCACGACGAATCACCTCGGCTCGCTTACCGGGGGGTCGGCGCAATCTGCAGAGGCTGGCTGTGGCTGAGGTGTTCCACGGCAGATGTCACCGACCCTGAGCCACGTCTACACGGCAGCAACAGCTTGGCGCAAAAGCGGCGGGTGGCTGGAATGGTGTTCCACGGCGTTGCCCCACGAACGAAACATGGCAAACTAAAACTTCTGTTTCACAGCGGTGCTCAAGACTGGTCCGCTCCGCAGAGTTGCACCGCATGCTGCCCGCTCGCTACACCGTGTCAGCTTGCAGCGCTGCAGAGGCAAGGGGGGATGCCTACCGTGTAGATGCCTCTGAACCACTCGTTGTCCCTCGACTGAAACACCGGTGGCTGCCCGGCTGGGACCGTCGGGATGGACGACGGCGGCTGCGGCGGCACAAACGCCCCGGAGTCCGTCTCTATGCGCAGACTGCTGTTGTCGCTGTAGATGATGGCCGCGTCGCGCTGCTCGAACGCCCGCACTGCGCCGTCAAACCGGCAGCCGGAGAGGAGCACGGCGGTGCCGTCGTCCCAGACGCGGACGTAGCGGGAGCCGTTCGCCGGCAAGAGGTCAAAGAAGGTGCTGTTCACGACGTGAATCGAGGCGGTGCTCTGTGAGTTGATGGCCGCTGAGCAGTCGTCGCAGCCGTTCGGGGAGTCCACGCCGAGGCCTCCGAGGTTGACAAAGATGCACTCTGCATCACACACGCGGCTCAGATGACTGCTGCCGGGATCCAGCTTGCGATGCAGACACGCATGGGCGCTCATGTGGGGGGCGCAGGCGAGACAGGGGAGACAGAGGAGTTAGACGAGACAGAGGCTACGGAGGAGGAAGAGGACACAGAGGAGCTAGATCCGGTCGCGCGTGCCGCGCTGGTCGCGCGAATACGCTGGTGCGTACCCGCAGATTTCCGAGGCAGAGTGTGCGACGATAGGGAGGGGGAAGGGGGGCGCACGTTCCATGTAGGTATCCTCGTTAGCCCAGATGGCAACAGACGAGCCGATGCCGTCCCCCTGAAGTGTGGTGCGGGTGATGTAGCGCAGTGCCGTGCCGGGTTCCGGGTAGGCGATTACATCACGTTGGCGCGGCACCGACAGCAGCCCGACGGAGGTCAGTGGCCGGGGTTCGTTGTTGACAGCGACGCGCAGATATAGATTGTCCACCCAGATTCGCGGCGCACTGATCGGTAGGATGTCCTCGTGCGCGATGACGAGGCACTGGCCGGGCCGGAAGTCGATGAGCGCCGCGGCATGAGGCGTCCGGCGGAGGACCTTCGTCATCGAATCCGGGGGGCCCTCCCGGCAGCTTCCCTGCAGATGTTGCGGGGGCTCAGGGTACGGGGGGGGGGAGGGGGACGGCTGTGTCCATGCGGAGCACACGCACGCGCGCATGCATGGAGCATGCCGGGCAGGCGTATGGATGCGGCAGCAGGGTTAGGGGCTTGCGGGGACGACGTGATTCGGGGGGGGGGGGGGGTTAGGGGTGGGGTTGCTGAGTGGAGGGGTGCGGCGCGTGTGCAGGACCGTCACGCATTCGGCGCCGGCGGAGCGGCCAGGGGTCGTCACAGCGGCCCGGGGGCGAGCCGGCGCCAGTATGCTGTGACAGCTTCCTGTTTGGGGCGGAGCCCTGCATGCGTTCCCCGACACGCTGCCGCGCCGCGGTTGCGGGGGTGACCGAGTGAACACTGGGTGTGTGGCGACGAGGGGCGGTCTGACGCCCGCAGTAGCTGTCTGCACGTGCGACGCGCCGCGCATGCATGAGCGCCCTCGCACGGCCTCGGCAGTGCGTGCGAGCGCTGGCGAATCGGGGATATCGGACCCGGATGGATCTTGTGGCTTCTATCGAGGGCAACGGGCTCGCACAGCCGTCGGTGCAGGCAGGGTTCGGGATGAGGGGCAGGCCCGTCAGATCTAGATGGGCGACGATGGTGATGTGCATGCGGCCGCTGGAGATTGCCTCCACCAGGCCCTCTGGAGTTGAGACATGAGTGTGTACATCGCTCTCCTGAAGGGCTCGCATGTGGGGCCGGGCATCCATCAGGGTGGGCTGGCCTGCATGCATGGGGATGCGTCAGCGTGGGGGGGCTGCCTTGTGACCAGCTCGCTCGGCAGTTTGTATCACCTAGGGTCAGCGGATCCGTTCCGGACCGGCGCCAACGATGCGCCTCTGCGAGGTGCGCAGGGGCTTCGGCTGGCATGGGCGACTGGCTGTACGATATGTAGCACGAGGCGCGCTCGGGCGTGTTGAACGTGGCTACAGGAGTGCGAGGACGTGGCGTGACGAGGGTATCACCTCGGCACGAACGCGTGTTCGATCTGTGAGAATAACAGCACGGACAGGTTTGGCATACATTACTTCTGGGCTGTTCAGCAAGTGTATGTGCCGCTGCTGTGAATCAGGTGTGCCGACAGGGCCGCTGGAAGGGTGGACGTGCTGCAGCTGTACTCGAGCCATCGTTGACTGCAGACGGTGATGAGTCGGATGAACAATCCTGACGTGTGCCAGTTCGAATGGTACCCCGTGCATCCACACAGCGCTGTCTCGAAAGCACTCACAATTACGTACATAAGTCGCCTAGGCCTGGCCCAATCTCAGGCTAGAGAGCACTGACTCAGCCGGGGAGAGACGGAACACATACCTACTGTAGCATGCCTGAGCCCGATAGGAGTGAAAGGGAGGGTCGATGTATGACCTCCAGTGGCGTGCGCCCGCCGCGACGTGGTCGGACCTGCCAGTCACTCGCAAAGCTCGACCCGCAGCCGATGATCAAATTGTCGCCACCCGGACACGCCGATCACCCAGACGCACGATCGAACACTGTACTGCTTCTCATACAAGCAGTCACGCAACAACTTGACCGCAGAGCTACCACCACGTGAGGAAGCTGGTGTACAGCCAAGTCGATGGTCCTACTTGTCAGCGAAGTGGCAACGACCCGGATGTGGGACACACGGTACCGGCTTGATCAGCAACCTCCATACTTGAGATGAAATTTCTACAAGATGCTTTGACGGATGTGTAGCCGCGAGGACAGGCGATGTGCGACTCCCAATATTATAATGGTCAGCGCTTTCAAGCTGGAAGACAGGGGCCGGAGATTAGCAGTTGCCTAAGCTTGCATTCAAATTCCTGGACCGCCCTAGAGACCGTGATTAGGCTACGCAATGGCTGGGCAGGTGCACATGTCTGCCGTTGTTTCTGGGTCATCCTTGCCGCCGTCGTGCAGCTGGTATACCAACACCAGCCGTTGGCGCTGAGATGCCGATGCCCTCACAAGGTCGACAGACACTGAAGTATAGATGTCGTGGTACGAAGCGAGGCCCATGCATGCCATGGGTCCGACTCGAGATGCACGGCATCACTTCGCAGCACAGTCGGAGGCGTGTGCACAGCGAGCCGCCCGTGCAGTCGGCCAGATCTCCAACAGTAAACGCCATCGGATACCCAATACGACACGCGCAGATTGCGGTCTCGTTGGGGCAGGCTTTTTCAGGCCCGCACATGCATCCTGGCGCTGAGCACTCATCGCGACGGGGTCGGTGTGCGCTCCAGAGGCCTGTCGATCGGTGTGCAGACCTATCACATGTCCCGGATCGCGTGAAGCTAGCATGACGCAAGCGCTTGGTATGACAAATCGAGATAATGCGGTCGAGGACGCGTGCGTGTCGGTGCGGCTCGCACCGACGCCCCGCCACAAGCAGTAGCAGACACCCTCCGACTTCGTATGCGTAGCAATTCTAGTCCCCCTCCCATCTGGACGGAGGCTGTCGAGACACGTCATCAGTTATCTTCGGAATCACAGTCTTTGCCACGCACCAGATCGCCCTGCTTAAGCTTGCCACCCGCCTCTGATACCCAAAACTCCACGTGGACATCCATGCATGGAGGGAGCAACTGGCGGATCAGTGCACGAAGGAACACAGCCAGCGGGTGTGCTCGCGCGCAAGAAGAAGGCGACCTGACCGCAGCTGCACGACAGTTGAGTCGGGGCCAGTTGAGTCGGGGCCGATGCCCGTTTGGGTTTGGCGTGGTACCTGATGTGTTTGTTAGTTCTTTGGTGTTATGAGAGACGCTGATTGTGTCAGGCCACTCCTGGATATGGTCTGTCAGCTGAGACGACGACCCAGGTGAGCATGGGCAAGGGTCCATCGTTTCTGCGGCAGGCGGCCTTGCGTGGCTGAAACGGGGGCTTCTGGCGGGGGTG
>JAUMHO010000006.1:3306620-3379950 GCA_032360965.1 Ulva armoricana
CACACCTGGCCGGCACGCGGCCAGCGGCGGGCACGCGGCCGGGGGTGCTCGCCGCGCCGGCGTCGGCGCGCGACCCGTTTGGCGCGCGCACAAACTCGGGGCTCCTGGCAAAGTATGACACGCGTGTGCATGAGCACACGATGCGGATGCGGGGGCCACCGGCGCTGTGACGTGGCTGCGATGCAGCAGAGGCTCGGGTGAGTGGGCTCGGCGCACTGGCAGACATGCTCGCTCGCTCAGTGGCGCGCGGCGGTTGCACGTCGTGCAGAGCGGTGGTGGTGCTGGAACGGATGATGTGGCTGCACGACCCTGATGTGATGCTGCTGTCCACGCAATGCAGCCACGTGGGATGAACTGGTGTTTTGGATGCACATGTACGCTTGGAACATGATGCAGCAGTATGGTGGGCGCATGTTCGGAACAGCTGGATGCAGCTTGGATTCGAGTTTTATCACCATGCGAGGGCAGTTGTACACGCAGGTTTGTATGCCTTCCCACTGTGGACAGTGCTCTGACCGCACTGGCGACGAGGTTACATGCCGATTCATAGGACAACAGCTACGGCTACTGTGTTTGCATACTTCTAGATGTCGATTACATCCTCGTGCACCAGGTCTGGACAGGTCATGGGAATGCTAGGTTGGACTAGTTTGGTGTTACGTCAATGGTGTTCGGGACTGCCCTGCTGCGATCCTCCCCAATGCTCCCCAGCGTCACCCGGCTATCCTCCATCACTTGCAGCTCTGGAGCCAGCAACCTGACATACCTGTCAAAGTAGAGAACCTGCTTGATGAGCAGCCCAAACTCCCTGCACACACCATCCCTCCAGTCACGTGGCACTACTCACCCGGGGCGACCAAAGGGCAGGAGACGGACATGCAGCCCACGTATCACAGATGCCGTGGAAATCGAGGCGAGTACGCCACCACATCGCACCAGTCCCAGCAGTGGTTTCACACCTGGGAAATCGGATGCCGTGGATCTCGCCGACCCTCACAATCTCCAGCAGCAGACGGTTGACCTGGTCGTTGTCCAGGGTGACATTAGCTGACACGGAAGACAGGTCTGATGAAGCCACAACGTCGACTTGTGAGTCTAGAGTCTGAATCTCTGTGAACAGGCGCTCCAGGTCCTTTGCAAACTCTGGAATGTCTACCTGCACAACATGTGCCCGAAATCATGTCAACAACGTTGCAGCCGGTTTACCCAGATAGGTCAACCATCCGGCCACACAGAATGACGCCACACTGTGATAGGCGCCACTCACCAGGGGGTCCACACACCCGACACCGGTGACAGGGGGGGACTGAGCCACCCAGAGATCATCCACCTGTCCTGTTTTCCTGCGGTGTGGTCTCACGTCACCCTGTACAGCTCCTGAGCACGCCACACCACGTGAGGCATGCAGTCGGCGGGGGCACTGCCATCACAGCGCTGCACACGGTATCGCATGCATGGACGTTTGTTCGCGCCGGGGAGAGTCGCGGCGTCACCGCCCCCGGCTACAGCAGCAAGCCTCTGCTCCGCACCTCCTCGCCGGTCGCCTTCATGGTCGCGAGCGCCTTGGCCATGGTGATGTAGTCTGACGTCGCCGTCGCGGTGAGCAGAGCCTCCACCGCCTTCCACGTCACCGGGCTCACGCGGCCGACGATGCCAAAGTCGAGGAAGCCGACCGTGCCGTCGCGCAGCACCAGAAGGTTCCCCGCGTGAACGTCGGCATGGAACGCGTCGCAGTACAGCACCGACCCAACCCAGGTGTTGAGGGCGTTGATGAGCGTCTGCTCGGGATCCGCGCGGCCGCTGGTGACGGTGCGGATGGCGTCGAGGTCGGTGAGGGCGGCGCCGTCCAGGCGCTCGAGGGTGAGGAGGCGGCGGGAGGAGTACTGCGTGTACACGTAGGGACACGTCGCGACGGCGCGGAAACCGGAGCGATCCAGGTAGTCAGAGAACTGCTCGATGTTCGCGGCCTCCTTCACAAAGTCGACCTGCAGCCGCGGCAGGGGGTGAGACGCAGGTCTGCGTAGTGGCCCGCTGCCGCTGTGAGCAGCAGCGCATGTGCCCATGCTCTGGGCAGCGTGTGTGCCGCACCGGTGCCGCTGTGCTGCGCGCAGCACGATCGCAGCACAGCACGACGGCGTGCTGCGCGCGGCCGTTCGGCAGGTAGCCGGCCGTGCGCCGCCCACCTGAAGCGGACACGGACCAGGCTCAGCCGCAGTCGCAGCAGTCTATCGGCCTATCAGAGCACGAACATGCCGGTCCTGACTGCCTGGTTGCACGTGCACAACTCGCTCTCTGTGACGGCGGCGGCTCGCCTCGGCACACGAGTCATGCGCATCCCCTCAGGTGGCGCCGCTCCCTAAATGATGGTGGAGGCACAGGCGTGTGAAAGCTTGTCGGTCACGCGGGATCGACTGTGTACCCGCTGCAGGGGGAGAGGGGGGGCGTGCCTCGTCGAGCATGGACGTCCGGATGTCCTCCACGATGCCCGCGATGCTTGTGCGCTCCAGGTCCGGGCTCACGATCTGCAGGAGGCGCACGGCGAGGTAGAGGAAGTTGAGGTCCGTCGTCAGGATGTCCTCGACGCCGGGCTTGAGGACCTTGAGCACGATGGGCTGCCCGCCGCCGAGCAGCGTGGCCGCGTGCACCTGAGCCACCGACGCGCTCGCCAGCGGCTCCGGGTCGATGTACGAGAACGCCTGCAGAGCTGTCCCCACGGTGATTGGGTGCGGATGGCACGGGTGTGGTGGCTGTGGGGTGCACGGTGGTGATTGATTGGCTTGCCCTGCCTGCTGCCATCCAGGAGTGCGGCTTGTTCAGGACCAGGGTGGCTGTCCACTGGAACTGCAGGGCTGTGGAGACGTTGGTCTGTGTTTGAATGTCAAGGTGCGGGGCTGCCTGTTGTGCGGCAACGACGAGCAGCTCTGGGAGGAGCTTGCTGCTGGGCACCAGCGGGGATGAGTGATCTTGGAGGACGGGCACTCGACAGCTACTCATGAGCTACTGCGAAGCCGAGCAGGATGGGTTGGGAGCTGTGTTTTGAAACTGGGCTGGGATGTGTTGGTAGCTTGTGTACTGCAGTTGGTCACTGTTGCACCCTCAGTCCTGTGCTGCAGCACTTCTGTGGCAGGAATGTGTTGCTCAGGGCGGAAATGCAGTCATGAAATGGCATGTTACAGGACGATCGGCAGCAGACCTGATCGACTGGAACAGAGAGCTCCTCTTCAATGGTCTTCTTGATTCGAGAAAATGGAACGGGATCTGTCTGGTCCAGGCATTTCTGAAACTCGAGTACATATTCCTCCGGAAACAGTGACGGTGACGATGCTATGAATTGACCGAGCTTGATATAAGTTGCTCCAAGCCGTTCGAATAGTTTACGAAGGATCACTGGCGGGTCATCCAGCTTGCCAGCTGCAAGGTACTCTTGTGTCAAGGACACCAGGGCCCGCACTGCCTGAAGGCCCCGGGTGATACCTCGTGGTCCCGTGCTTGCAGCGAGCTTTAAGGCTTCTTCGAGAAGTTCCCGAAGCTCGGTGACCATGCGGGCTGTCTGTTCACGGGAGTATCGGGGTGTCTCAGGCCTACATAGTCATCGAGGATCCCTCTGGGCATTTCATATTTACAACTATGGCCCACAAGAAATAAACAATGTATTTAAGAGTGCGCTAATGAAAGTATGTGAACCTGCCGCGCCGTGGTGCAAAGGTGCAGGACGCACCATGGGCTTTGTGGGGCTGACCTTCGGCGTTCAGACGCATCCGTAGACGCAGCATGGCACCTAACAGCCCGAGACACACCATGCAATCCTGTTGATGGGCGATGCGTACGCAGCTCAGACTGGTGCAGCCGTGTCACTTGTGCACGTGGCGCATTGCGCACCGTTTGCACAGGTGACAAGGACGCTGCAGCTCTTATTGTTGGCATCAGCACTCAGCAAATATGAAGACTGAATTAAGATTCTACTTCTGTCTCTATGTGCTGAATATATGGCAGGCCAGCTGTCAACGGTGTCGGAATGTGCGTTGCTTTCACTGACGCAAGCAATTGGTGCCAGGATGCCTCTAAACTGCGCGCAACTGGATGTGACTCTACAGTATTATGTGGAAATTGCAATTGTTTGCACTATTTGCCCCGAGAATGGGCGGTCACCGCAACGTTGCCATCATCTCCAGTGGCGAGGTGCGCTCGAGGGCTCGAGGGGTCGCGTGTCTCGCGACTCGCGTGGGAGCACGCACTCGCTGCGCACACAGCGGGCTCGGGACGTTCCTGTGAGCTTGCGTGACGTAGGCCATCCTTCACCACCATGCCAGGTATTCAATAAGCAATCTTTGCGACCAAATGAGGATGGCAGCACAACTGGCCATCGCATCGATATGACACGCGCTCGGCTAGTGCAAAAACTTGAGCGCCACCTGACGTACATACGAACGCCTCAAGACTTTTTGCCCAAGAATATATGGTACTGAAGACCAGAGCTGCAAACTATCTCGTACAGTACCTTTGGTGTGGGTGACGCTGCGAAACCGTGTGCTTACGTGACCTTTAGTCTTGAGAGGGTGATGGCGCGCAGGGGCACAGCTCTCAGCACCATCCAATCACCGCGAGGCCACGATGATACCCACACGTCACTATATCGTGCCAGCAAAAGCCCGCGAGAGCTCTGTCGACACACGCGTGATGCTCGTTGGTTTGTGTCGGTGCAGCGATGTTCGATACAAACGACGATTTGCATCTGAACCATGCAAACGTATGACGAAGTACATACGCGATACACAAAGAACAGCAATAGAATGAAAAGTGACAATGGTTGTATGCTCGCTGTTACATAAGTGTTTGACGGCAATGGGTCCTCCAGCAAAGTCGGTTGCAGTGGTGGGCGCTCGGGATCCATGCCAGTTAACCGGGGCTACATATAAAAGAGTCTCCTATGGTCTGGAGACGACGTTTCACAATTTGTAAGCTGGCATCAGCACATGTAGCATGCTCACTTGGTGGTCACGCAGGTATACGCTTTTGCTGGTTTGAAATGGCCAGCCGTTGGTGCAATGCATGCAATATTGAGCCATGTTATGTCGCTTGTAAGACAGCAAGCTTTTCGCCCGGTCACCGGGAAGTCTAAATTGAGGGCCGTGATGTACACTTGGTTCCGTTTACTGGCGATTCTGAGCAGAGCTATTTGACTGTTGCGGTTGACTCGTGCGTCTTCTTGTCTTCGTTCTTGTCGCACGGCTTGCGATATCTAGGACGTCGACGGTGATCCACCATCCAGCGTCTGCGGTGACCGGAATCAGTGATTAAACATCTCTCGCCTATCTTTTTGTGCGTGTATTGATCGCGAGCCTTTAGGATGCACGATGCCGGGCTGGAGAAGAGTAGTTGACACATGACAAGGCATGCTGATGTCGGAAGTGGACCCGCACGCTCAACACGATACTTTATCTTGAAATAAGTCTCTGGCAGTTGTACGCACGGGTACGGGCACCGTCCTCCCGAGCACTCTATACTGGCTTTGCGTGCGCCCGCTCGAATTGCTCGTTGATGGTCGGCGGCGTACTGCTTCCCGCGTGCTATCGGTTAGGCTTTCTAGCTGAAATTTGTACTTGATGGTCCGCTATGGGGCTGGTTATTCTGATTGACGCGAGTTCTTTCTATATGGTGGTACGCGAGGAGGACCTTCCTTTGACAAGCCGCTCAAACGAAACTGGATTCTTAAAGGGAACGTCTAAATCGGAATTTGTTACAACAACTCTGTTCATTCCGATGCGGTAGCGAGACCACTTGTGTCCAAAACTCGGGGCGGACACAAGCCACGTGCACCTGCTTGTGCTTATCACAACCATGGACAGCTGCAGTCCAGAGCTTGCAATAGATGGAACACGACATTGCAGCGACAGGTTGTTGCAGTACTTCGAGCATCATTCACTTCTTCCCCGTTGCAGCCCCAGAACTCATAGAAGACAGACTCATGCTGATGCAGGGCAGCAGCCAATGACCACGACCACATGGATGCTATAGACAACTTATGGGACGCACTACGACAAGGAGACACGGGGGATTCCCTGTTCTGGGCAGCTTTGGGAGTGCTCGTGCTCATTGCTGCCATCTTGTTATGCACAGTGCGGTGCTGCATCTGGTGCCGCCAGCGCAGAAAGCAGCGAGAGTTTAACAAAGAACGAAACGATTCGCTAGATCCGGACGAGCTGTGGGAAGGTCAGGGTCGCACGAGGCCTGTAAAAGAGGGGTATCCACCTGACAGCCACGCCGGAGAGCTGCAGGTGCCCCTCAAAGCAAAGCACTTCCGGGTGTGCCTCCCGTCCTCCTGAGTCTCTGCAATACTGCCTGGCCCGTCTTGCAAGCATGGCATTGCATTGACGCAGATGTTCAATTTCACGCCTACACGAGGACTCAAGCTCGTGGCTGCACTGTGTGGCCTCGGATGTTGCTGCCAATCGCGAGGCCCATGAGCTGCGCCAGCATGCGTTGCTCACGGGGAAGGGGCTGTGCCCGCATCGACATGAGTGATCCTGTCTAGACCTTGTGCGTCTCAGCTCCAGCTCATCCACCCGTCCGACTTGAGCCAGCCACCGTCATGGCGGCCTAGCCCAATCGGTCTGCACAAACACTCCGCGTGTACAGCCTTGCCGAGCATTTGTGGCAAGCAAACAATCAGCGCTGTCCTCGCCTTGTGGTGATCAACGCGCAGCTCCATAACCAGCACGACCCGCGTACGAACGCCGCACAGCGTGTTCCATTCCTCCGCCGTCACGAGCCTCAGTCTAACGGCACCGGTCCTCTTGCGCCACCGGCACTCACAAGCGCGCCCCTCTGTCGCAGGGGCGGCCATGCATGAGTGGAGCAGCTCAAACATCACGGCACACCTCCACCGGCGCGAGCCGTTGCCCACCTGTTTACACGTCTGCAGTAGCCTGCAAGCGTGACGACCGCTGCCTGTGAGTGGTGCAGGAGGCCTACGGTGTCGTGTCCCCACAGGCAGCAACGCACAGCCGCCGCGGCAGCCACAGCGGCGCACCCACCCGCAGCTACAACGGTAGCCTCCGCAGCAGCGTCCACGGTCGCACGCCCTCCAATGGCAGCCCCAACGGGCGCCATAGCCCGCACGGCGGCACGCTGCCCAACGGCACCGCCCCCGGCGGCTTCTCGCCGATCACATATGCTGCCGCGGACCCGTTCACCGGCCACGACTACTCCCTGTCCCTGCCACACTCGCCGGCCGGCAGCAGCCCCCATATGTACCCGTCCACGCACATGCGGCGCAGCAGCCGGGAGAAGGTCGAGATCCAGCCGGCGCATGGGACGGCGCCGTGGGGGCCGCAGCGTGTGGAGCTGTCGCCGTCAGGGGAGCACGCCCCGCCCGGCGCTCCGAACGGCCGCGGCAACGGGGCCCTGGTGGAGCGGCGGGGCAGCTTGCCAGCGGACATGACGGCAGTGTCCACGAGCACGTCGTCGGTCGCGCCGCACGGTGCCAGCCCCGCACGGCACACACGCACACCGTCTGACCCGACGACCGGGGGGGTGGGGGCAGAGTCGCCGGCGGCCGGCGGCGGCACGCGGGGGCGGCGCGGCCACGGCGGCAATCGGAGGCCCTTCGCCGACCGGCTGCAGCCGCCGCTGCCCGTGTCGCCGAGGCCGGCGCAGCGCGCCCAGTCGCCGCCGGCGCAGGTGGAGACAGACCCGAGCGCTGTCTTCCGTAGCCCGATGGGCGACCGCTCACAGAGGGCCGGCAACACGGCGGGGGGGCGGCGGGGGGGCGGCCGCGAGAGCCGCCGCCGGCAGGGCCCCCCGGCGTACCTGCGCATGGACGAGCGGCCGATCAGCATCGACGGCAAGTCCACCAACGGCATCTCACAGTCGCAGGGCATCCCACTCGAGGCGGACATCAACCTGGCAGGCGCTGCCTCCAGCAGCTTCTATGGCAGCGTCGACGGCATCGGCCTCGACTCTGGCGGGGGCGGCTACGTGCGTCGGGCAGGCGAAGGCGATGTGCGACAGAAGATGGCACGGGAGTACACCGCGTCGGTCGCGCTGGATGCCGTGGCCTTGGCGCAGCACCTCGGGCTGACGCTGCAGCGGTGCGCTCCTACTGCCACCCCTGCCGTGCCTGTGCGGTGGGCCGGTCCGCGGCGGCCGTGGGTGCTGCACTGCTGGCGGCTGTGGCGCCCCCCGGTGTTTGGGTCAGGGCGGAGCAGGGCAACGCGTGGCTGGCATGCAGGCACGCAAACCCGAAGATCGTGGAGCCCGATGCCGCGTCCCCGGCCGACGCGGCAGCCGCTGCGGCGGCGTCGGCGATGCGGCTGTGGGACGCCGGCGTGCGCTTCTGGCGGCTGTGGCGGCGCAGCGAGAGCCACTACACTATCATCCGCCGCCTGCACAACCTCCCGCTGACGGGCACCGCGCGCTTCACCAAGCAGGCGATCGACCTCGACACCGAGGAGGAGCGCGGGTGCCACCCGGCGCTCGACACCGTCATGACGGTCACCGGCGCCGAGGAGGTCGTGTTTGTCGACATCGCTGTGCAGTGCGGCCTCTACCTCGAGGTGCTGCTGCCGGCCGTGCTCGGCGCGCCCGAGCGGTGGGTGCGCGTCGTGCTGCTCGAGGGCAACGTGGCGCTCCTGCCGAAGGGCATCTCGTACCGGCTGAGCATGCCGGCCAAGGGCATCGTGGGGCTGATCCGCGCACGCATGCCGTCGCGCTAGCGCGCCGGCGACCCGCCTTGCGCCTGCGGCTCCGCCGCCCCGGCCGGGACCTGGCCCGGGACCCGCTGCAGTCCTGCAGCGGCCAATTCCGGTATGGCCTGGCCTCAGCGCGTTGCTGGTCGCGGCATGCGTGTGCTGTTTAGCGTGTGCATGGGTCCGATCTGGCGCGCGGGGACTGAGATATGCGAACGGAACAGCGGCATGTGCACGCCACAGTCAGTTCTGTAGGCTGGGAGGGCCCGGTAGGATACGGCCGGTAGGGTACGGCTGGCCGCACCGCTGCCGCAGGCTAGGTGGCAGACGGGGCCGCAGGCGCAGCGCGGCCGCTGGTTGGCTGCATGCGGCGGCGGCCATCCATGGTGGCGTGGCCGCAGTGTAAAGGTTGACGCAGCAGGCTGCAGGGGCGGGGGAACGGGTTGACCTGGGGGGGTTACCTGCGCAGTGTCGTGGTGTACAATCCCGGGGCCGTGCGGTGAGGAGGTTTGGGGTGTCGGAGCGCGGGGGAGAGGCGTGCCAGTGGACACTTGACATGGCGGTGCGGGATATGCCGAGCGGTCGGTGGCCGCGACCTGGATGCGCTGCGCACGATTGCATCAGAGATGATGAGGCCGGGAGCCTGCCGTGTGCGGGGGGCTGCCGGGCATAGGCGCCGCAGGCGCCGCTGGCGCCGCGGCGTCTGTGGTTTCCTAGATATTAAGTGTTGTGGGATGGGCCGCCGCAGCACTCTGCGGCGAACGTGATGTGGGGGAGGAGTGGCGCGTGAGCCACAAAGAGCCTTGTGGGGCAGGGTTACCCGGCAGCGGAGTTGCGGGAATGAGGGCATGCGTGTAGGGTGGCAGCTGCGCTGCGGGGGACCGCAGCGCGTGTAGAAGAGTACACGGGCGGGCTGTGGCCTCGTGTTCAGATGCATGAGGTCCAGGTCACGCCATGGGGTGTGGAGGACAGCGTGGGGGTGTGCTCGAGCAGCAGGAGAGCTACAGTAGGTTGCCAGCAGAGTGCACCGAGGGCGTGATAGAATCAGGTTGGGAGCGGATCGAGTGTAGGAGATATTCAGGTGTGAACTGGTTGGATGGGTGGGGGCTCCGGGCACGGTTGGCCTGGGCCCCGATCGCTTGTGTTGGTTCAATGCAACGGTCATAGCCAATGATTTAGCGTGGACGGTCCAACGGTACTAGGCACCACCTGTAAACCTGCCCACTTCGCCCAACGCAGCGTTGCGACTGCGTGGCCTCGTCAACAAGTGGGCCTTGCTCCGACGACAGCCATTGTGACACTGTACAGGATGCTGAACATGCAGGCGTATGGGTCGGATGCATGATCCGTTTGCCTGCCCCGTGTGGCCGGCCGGGGAAAGCACTGAGACATGCTGCACAGTCCGCTTCTATGGACAATACAACCATAGACGAGCCCCACAGAGATGATCAGACCGTTACGCTTCGGTGATATTCACGCGTGTGGTTGTGCCTCCAGCGACAGAGTGCATGCGGAGTGGCTGTGAAACGTTCTGAACCTCTGTCGTGTAGTCCGATGGGACTGGGTGAGTCGAATGCGTTGCCCCAGGGCTTGGGTCTGCAAGATGTAGAAGCACTGATGATGGTGCAGGCCTCCTTTGACAGGCAATCTTAATGCAAACGATGGCGAAGGTGTTCAACGGCCCGTGGCCAGACCGGTGCCCGCAGTGATGGCTGGGTTGTGTGGTTTCAGGTGGTTCACACTGGCACCGATGGCTCCCTTGCGGATCGCATGTCTGCGTGCTGTCAGGGAGGCTTGGGCTGACGCAAACCACAACAAACACTAGCAGACTTGTGCGCCTGTCATAACTGTGCCGGTGTCGTTTTACAGTACGCCTTTGCTCGAAAATCGACGCGATGACAGTCACATCGAGGGGGCCCTCGAAGCGCCGTGACCTTGCACAAGCAACATGTAGGGTTGATGATGAACATGTACCCCCTGGAGTGTGCTCTCCATCGTATAACCCAGTGCCGAACTGGGAGTGGTGCCGTGTACCACTTACCTTGGTTTGAACCATCAACCTCACGCCACACACGTTGATAGGAGCGTTCAGGAATATGTGGGAACTCTAAGATGGACCCCAGGCGTCAAGCTTCCGCGGCTTGATCGCACCGGCAATATCGGTGTTTTGCAGTCATGGAGTACTTTCTTCGACACACGCTTGGCTGGGTCAAAGTTCGTCAAGAATGGACAGCTTACTATCATTCCAGAAATGGTAGACGGTGCATCCCTTACTCGCAAGTCTGCAATTTTGCGTGATTGTGTATCCAGAGGCAGGCATTGCATGCGTGGGCAATCCCAGTGCGACCCGGTCCTCCCGGCACATTTGTGCAACGGCACCGCGGCATGTGACACCATTGCTTGTAAACTGATGATGTGCACCCTCGAGTGCCTCACAATTCACCAAGCCTTCGGCATTGTGATCCACAGCACAATTCTCTGGCCATCTCAAAACCAAGTCCGTACAGTGTTCAAGATCATAGACCACCGCTGCGCCGCATGTACATTAGTTGTGAGATACATTCCAACCACATTCGTGTTGTGTGCAGGTCTGTCTTTTCCACTGACTCTGCTGTGGTGTGTCAGGCGGAGCATTGAGCTTGGAACACTGCCCAGAACGTGGCTGACAGCATCACATATCCGCATCGTGGCAGCAGGCTGCACACATCGCCTGGAACAGCGAATCCTGCAAGAGTCCAACTACTTCAATGAGCTCCTCAGCTACTTTCCAACGAGCCGCCTGCAGCTGTGCATGGTGGGCCCAGAAATGAAACCAATGACTGGAACCAAAGCAAAGCTCGGCAGCTCCAAGAAGGCGTCGAAAAGTATGGCATGGGTGAGAGCTACTGATAGATTCTCGTGGTGTGCGCAACGAAGCACGGTCCACAGTTTCCTGAAGGTGTGTGACTCCAACTGGCCACTGCAGCTCAGGCACACGAGGCCCAAGAGCGCAGCGGCGTAGCGGTGCAACCAATCGGCCATCTGATGAGATCTACACGTTCAGGATCATCCATGTGGCATGGCAGCTCATGACTCTGCGCAACGGAGTGGGCATCACCCTCAAACGGTGACCAAGTGGCAGACGATTGTGATCGTTTACAACTCTGGCATGGGCAGTGGGGATGCGGCGCTGCGAGCCAGCTGGGCTCACGATCTGCAGCACCTGTTGGATCTGAATGTTCCCTGCATCTTCACGTGTGCAAACGACTACATGGATGTGCCTGGCGAGATTAGCATCATGCAGCGCCAGAAGGCCCGTTTCCTGCTGGAGCCTTGCCGCAACCCGTTTGCGGCCATGTCCACATACCGTCCAGAAGATAGCCCGTCTGAAGAGACGCAGGCAAACTCGTTTGTGTACGTGGTGATGGGCCGCTCTGGGCCTGCAGGAGCTCCCTCCGCACCGATGGCTACAGGCCCGGATGGTGGCACTCTTTCAAGCATACCTGCAAGCATACCCAGTGCTGTGGGTGCCGTCCAGTCTGAAGATGTTGGTGCAGTTGGACAAGGTACAGCTTGCTCATTGCCTGCTGCGCCACAGGCTTCAGAAGAGGAGACGGTCCCTTGCAACACTCCAGGCCGAGGCCCGGCTGGTCGCAGAATGCCGTGTGCAGCTCCCACACAGGAGACCGCGGCGTTGCGAAGAAGCTCCGAGGGTGCCTTGGAGGTGACGTTGCCGCAGCTCAACAAGACACTGCGTGACGCGCCGTGTACATCGCCCCATGGGACAGAAGGGTCATGCGCCGTTGAGAACGCGGATGCAGCTTACAGTGTCATAAAAGTTGACCGGCCTGGACATCGAATATACTACTTGGAGTTTCTAGACAGAGCTGTGGTTCAAACACTCAGGGTGCGCCAAGCGGTGTTCGTGAGGGCTTCGCGCTACGTCGCGGTGTTGACGTGTTCACACCCAGCCATGCGACCGAGCCCTGCCACGCCCCACTACATCAAACCTTTGCCCAAATGCCGGAACAATGCCATTCGAATGATGCTCCCCTCACGTGCATCTCTGGTCATGGCGTTCGACGCTTGCGTGCTTCATTGCGTCACATATGGTGCAATGCGTCCGGCCACCGTGTCCACATGCTCCTCACCAGGGATACAAGCAGTAAGTTGGTATGAGCGCATTTCTGATTGATGTGAACAGGTATGCAGGTTTTCAGCTGTAACAGTGGGGCATCGCTACAAGTTCAAGCCGGGAGCGTGAAGTGTGAACTTTTCAACGAGGGATGCGACTTCACACGTTCAAAAGTGTCTTTTGCTTGTACCAGAGGCCGCCTGAAGATTGTTGTACCGATGGAAAAGCTAGATATGCAGGAATGTGCATAGCAGTGGGAACTGGAGCACAGCTCACAGTCCAGCATGTGCACATCCTCATCACTGCGATTGCGCACGTGGACGCGTGTAGTGCTACGCGAACAGCCTGAAGTGTGAATCATGTAATGTAACGTGAGCATACAAGCGCCAAACAACCAACACGGCTGATGGCTACGCAGAAGCAGCAATTCTGTAACCTCACAGCATGACCACAATTGCGTGCACTGATCACAGTACATACTGCCATACTCAGTACTTGGCAGGGACAAGGGTCCGCAGCCAGATCGTAATTACAAGCAACACAAAACATAATCTTTCTGTCACAAATGAAACGGATACTGCCTATCTGCAGCGGCAAACGCGCTGTCGCCGCCTTGTGGAACCACAATCCCACCTACACTCGCATGTAGCTAGCAACCACCCTTCACCTCTTCAGGGAAGCTGGCACTTGTGACTCCTTCTGCAAATCAAACATCCGCTCCAATGCTTCCATGTTTGTCAGTGTCTCATTCACAGCGTCCGGGTCCGACCCATCACACCGCAACGCCGTCATCGGCCCATGCAGCAACTTGTTTACGATCCCCCTGCTTAACTCTTCCACAGCCCGCACTTGCTTCTTTGTCATACCCTCCCCTAGTTTCTTCATCGCCTTATCCAGCTCTATCGCCCGCACATCCTCCGCCTTCATCCGCAGCGCCTTGATGGTCGGCACCGTCTCTAGGGAGTCCCTCCACGCCTCGAAAGACAGCTGCTCATCCTTGAGCAAAACCTCTGCCTCCTCCGCGGCCGCCCGGCGAGCCTCTTTGTTGGCAGCAACAACCTCCTTCAGGTCATCAACATTGTACACGATGTTACCGTCTGCCTCCGACACGTCGTTGGCAATGTTCCGTGGCACGGAGATGTCCACAAAGCGGCGAGCACCCACAACCGCCGGCGCCGGCGCAAAGCCACGGCAGTCATCAGCGGAGATGAGGATCTCCTCCGAGCTGCTCGCTGCAAAGATGATGTCAGATGCGTCGCACACTGCCATCATCTCTGGCATGAGCTTGATGTCAAACTCAACCTCTGGGAAATCATCACGGAGAGCCTCAGCGCGGGGCAGGGAGCGGTTGACAATGGTGATGCGCTTGCAGCCCTTAGAGGACAGGTGCTTCACAAGGAGGGTGGACATCTTGCCAGCGCCAATGATAGCAACACGGGCATCGTCAAAGTTGTGTGTGGGCAGCTTGAGCTGGCTGAGCTCTGCAGCTGCAGAGGAAACTGACACGGAGCCGGTGGAGATGGAGGTTTCATTGCGCACGCGCTTGCCAGCAGTAATTGCCTGCTTGAACAGACCGTTGAGATGGCGGCCAAAGCCGTGGCACTCCTGGCCCACCTTGTACACCTACATCCCGCATGCCACTTAACTTTGTCACCATAGACCTGATGCGCAGGGCTTGCTGTGCCCAAACGATTCCGAAGCAGATCGTAACCAACTGGGATCAAGGCTCACACAGCAGCTGATACTGCAGGTCAATGGTATAGAAACAGTGGGCTGTAAAATCACCTGCTTCACCTGAGCAAGGATCTGTCCCTCACCCATGACGAGAGAGTCCAGGCCAGAAGAGACTCGCAGCAGATGCCATGTGGCATCACGGTCACGCTTCAGAAAGAGGTATGGCCGTAGTTCCTCCAGGGGAACACCAGACATCACTGACATCCACTCCTCCACCTCACGTACACCTCGGTGCCAGGACAGTCCCACTACATACATCTCCATGCGGTTGCACGTTGAGAGCACTGCGGCTTCCTCGATGTGTGGGAACGCCGTCAGCTCCTCAATGGCACGAGGCCACTCAGCTTCGGGAATGGCGAGCTTCTCCCGGATCTCGACTGGCGCATTGTGGATGGTGAGGCCGATGGAGATGATGCAAGGCTTGGCCTCCGCTGCGTAACCTGCACGAGTAATCACGATTGAAGCACAGCAGTGCATTACACCATGATACGATACTTTACTGTTCAAAACTGTTGACGTGTCTGCAACCTGACCTGCGGACCGGCCTGTCGTGGTGGTGTGAGCGTTGTGCGATGTGGCAAACAGCTCACCACAACAAAACGTACGACAAGGCATCGACACTCTTTCCGACGACCATCACATCATGATAGCTTATAAAATTTACCAGCGTTTCAGATATCAATGGATAGCGTGTGTTGAAACCAAAACTGCGAACCTTTGTCAGACATCGGCAGCCACACATCCTGAAAGCTTCACGGATTCTGGCTAATCAGGGAGAACAAGAATACAAATGGAAGGGGTCAAGGCGTGGATGTGAGTAGATACCAACATCGTGCCACTGATACGATGCGACGCCACCCTGGTGCACTCGAACAGGGAATCGGTACAGTGGGCCACCCCCAAGCACGTGCGAGCGGGATAAAGCATCATAGACATCAAGTATCAACTAAATTAACAGATAGTTAAAGGGGTCGCGCCAGGCCATGCGTGTGGAACAGACATGAGCTGCACGTAGGGCAACAAATCAACCAATCAGAATCATCTCGAGCCAACCACGATCTACATTCGCAGAGCTGCCTATGATAATTCCAGGCGTATGTAAATATCAGCATGAGCAAGAGAGGCGTACGGTTGATCCCGGAGTTGGCCAACTGAGCGAGCGCATCGCGGCTCGAATCCTTGTGTGATGCAGGCACCTTGACGTCGGCAGCCGCTGCTGAAACAGTCACCTTGCGTGCTTGCAAAATTTTCCCATGCCTACAGTTTGCCAAGGCGCGCTGTCCCTTGAGGGCTGATGGTGCTCGTGTACAGGCCATGTCAAATATGCTTGTAAAACTGGAGAGTAGGTGTTCGTTGACGGTGCCTCGGGGCAGGTAATATAAGGGCGGGGTGCAGCGGTGTAAGCTGGTTATCTGGTGTAAGACTGCGAAGTTGTGTAGTTCTTGTTTCACAGGCTGCGGGTTGACGAGAATGGATCCTCGCGCAATAATTCGCATGATCCATGGATCTTAAAGCCGGCGATTTGTCCAGGCAGCGCGTCAAACACCCAAAACTCCTCGAAAGGAGAGCGAAGCCCCGATAGCTCACGTCCTGTTGTTCGCAGTCCTCGCTGTGCTTGAGCACAGGCGAGCTCGCGTTTCTGAATCGATGCGCTCTCGGCACTGCACGTCTAGCAATTGTGCGCCGGCAGGGGCATGCCGATACCGATGCCGATGCCAGGTGGCGCCCATCGCTCGGGAACTTGTTGACTGTCTGAGTTTGCCCCGTGCACAGGAGTCCACGCAAGATGGGTGCTTATACAAAACGTGTTCCGCTTTCTTTCATCTTTGTAGGTGCTTTGGCGTCGGTGTCGCGGTGGCACCACGTCAACACCCCGCTCTTCGCATACGTCACCCAACCGCTTACCACCCATCAAGCACCGCAGGTACGTCTGGTCCCTTAAGGGCGTGTGATATATCTGATACAATGGTGGAGCTGGCATGCCTTGTCAGAACAGTTCGAAGGTTTCTATGTTGGCGACCGTGCACGCGAGTCTGACACGCCCTGGCATGGAATGCAGCTGCTAGATCACCTTGCGCAAAATACAACACAAGGAAAGCTTAATAGAGCAAATTTTGACAATGAAAGGTGCTTTCTCCAAGTGTGTGCTCTGTGTTGGTCCTGGTTGTGGCATCCCTCGTTGCAACAGTCTGTCAACATGAGCTTACGACGTGGCCTGCTGCAGCTGGGCTACTCCTGTGGTTCCTCCTGCAGGAGCTCTGCCCTCTTTACAGGAGCAGACACTCTCCTCCGTCACTGAGCAGGTGGACTGGCTGAACAGCCTGGTCTCACCCACACTCATCCCCAGCAGGCATTTTTATGCCATGCCACGGATACTACAAGGCTGGGTCCGCAACTGTGTGTTCTCTGTGATTGTCTACTTTGGCCTCAACTTTGCGTGGGCGTTTTACATCTATGAGTGCTTCGGGCCCAATTTGTTCCCGAAGCACAACATGCCGACATGGAAGGATATGAGTGATCAGATGTGGGTGGCATCCTGGTCGCTGCCGGTGTATGCCATGCTGCCGACCTTGACTGAGGAAGTAGTGGAGCGAGGTTGGACACTGACGTATGCTCGTGTCTCAGACGTCGGGCTGCCCACATACATCGCTCTCTTCGTGCTCTACATGTTTTTCGTCGAGTTCGGGGTCTACTGGATGCATCGGGGCCTACATGATATCCATACTGGCTACAGGTGTGCCATACCCTGCCTTCCTTTCGATGCTTTGTTGCGTGTCATTGTCGCCAGTCTGTCCGTACTCGCCTCTGCAGTTCATCCGCATTCAGCTAGCTCCGCGCTGGCTGTATTCTCAGCTGCAAGGATACGTGGTGGTGCCTCATCAGCTCCCTTCTTGATGAAGACATGCACCGCAGGCGGCCTTGGCCTGAGTCAGCCGAACGGGGAGCACTCAGCCCCATGAGTTGCAGTCTTGGGTCAACCAGCACTTGAGCAGCAACATTGTGCATTTCCGTGCACAAACCAACCAAAACCAACCAGCAACACGTATCGGGATTTCTAGGAGGGTCTACCTTCTGACGGTGCCGCATCACACAGTCTGCCTCCGTACACCACGTCCACAAGCTGGTTCCAGCTGGCGGAGTCGCTGGCAGGCGGGCGCGGCTGCACCATGCATGTGGGGCGTGCTGCTTCACCCCCCTTGACGACGCATGTGTGCCATCCTGAGCGCAACAACACGCATGCTGCTGCTGACCGCGGTGACCCGCCTCCTGCAATCATGCGGCACCCATGCAGCCCTTGATCAACCGTGCATCCAATAAGCCGGAGGGTCGGCATGCCAGCGCACACGGTGCCGCGTTCAGCCACCTCGTTCGGTGGTTGAATGAGGGCCTTACAGCAGCCACAGCGCACGCGTACCCCAGATCACCGAGAGTAACAGTGCTCCAGCGGCGTCGGCGCGCGCGAGCCGGGCCAGCCACCGCGGGCCCGACTCGCAGCGGTGCTGCAGCCAGCGCTCAGTTAGGGGGGGCGTGATACGCAAGCCGTGCTTGTGTTGGCCTCTCGATCTCATGTCCCTGCTGGTGCTGTGCAGGCACCTCCACGCCATCCACCACAAGTACAACAAGGAGCACACTATGTCGCCGTTTGCCGGACTCGCATTCCACCCCATCGACGGCATCCTGCAGGCCATCCCGTACACCCTCACGCTCTTCGTCGTGCCGATGCACTTTCTCACTCACGAGCTCCTCCTCTTTGCCACGGCCTTCTGGACGACCAATATCCACGACAACCTGCATGCCAACGTGCTGCCCGTCATGGGTGCCGGCTGGCACACCATCCACCACACGACGTACCGCCACAACTACGGCCACTACTTTGTCATCATGGACTGGCTATTTGGCACGCTGATGGACCCGGAGGAGCACGAGGCACAGCAGCAGCAGCACGCACGTCGCCAGGGCACTGCAGTAGCTCAAGGGCAGGGCAGCGGTTCGGCCGGAGACTCATCGAGAGTGGGCCTAGAAGCTGCAACAGGAGCCGCGTGATCACAGTTTTGCCACCTGCTGGTGTGGCAGGAAGCGCTGGGATCATAGCGGGTCTGGGTACAAGGCAGGTGGTGTGGGCGTTTGTGACACTATGGTGGTTTTTGTCCTGAAAGGCACCAAATACGCTGCGTGTTCCATGTGGCCGGGTTTGCCAGCGTATTCTAGTGATTAGGGGTGTGGGCCAGCATCATGGCCACTTGCCAGCAGTGTTGAATTTAGCAGACCTCATGAAGCCAACAAATGCGCGTTTTTGGAACAATTTTCAGGTCTGAGCCCCAACAAATGATTGCTGACATGAGCACTGCTTGCCAGTCCAGTTCGGATGTGGGTCAGCATATGACCCTGGTTAGACGAGATGATGATACGTCCTTTCCTTGACGTCTCCACGCAACTCTGGTGATTTATCATTGTTGCTGAAAGACATGCGTGTACGTGGGTGGATGTCAGTCCTGTTGACGGCAGGGATGGTGTATGTAGGCAGTTGGGGTTGCATTATGCTTACGCGAGGGCCAAGTCTGAGGGAGTTCAGCACTAATGTAGTTCTAGGCAGCAGCATGATGTTGGGTGAGTGGCATGCACTTGCTCGAAATAGGAGCTTGGTCATGAGGATGCAATGGAAAATGGCATTCCGCAGTACTTGCAGGCGGGGTCGTTATGGAATGCAGCGCAGTCTTGCCTGAGAGGGTGTTGCATGGTGACACACTGGGCCCATGAACCAAGTACAAGCAGCATTTATATGTGAAGGCCCGGGGTTGTGATGCTGCTTCGGACAAGTTTTACCTGTGACCCAGGTTTGAAAGACGTTCCGTTTCAAGGATACACACCACCACATGCTGTTCTGTCAGGGATTGCAACTATCGCTACATGCTGGAACAAATGGCACAGCTGCTGGCCTTCACATGCCAGGTGCCCCCCTCGCGCTGTCTGATCGCCCACGCTGTGCGTTGCAGTGCCTTACGGAGCACGACACAGGCCTCCAACGGCTCTGCAGTGTGAGCACTGTCAAACTCACGGGGTTGCCGTAGCCCTGGCAAGCTTTGCAGACAACTCCAGCACAAATGGTGCAACTTGCAGAGTGGTGCTGGCGGTGCTCGACTGCATCCTGGGACCTGACACGGCAGTGTGCTGCCGGCGGTCGCACTGCAGCAGCCCCCCAGGCAAGCGAGTCGGCCCGTCGCACAGGACAACAGCGCAGCCTCAAAACCGGCCCGCTGTGGCGCACGCCGTTGGACCGGTGCTCACTCTCCGCAGCAGCAGCCGCGCCGCTTGCCACCGCCTCGTGCTACGCAGCGTAAACACAGCTGCTGTGGCCTCATGCTCTCCGCAGCGGCGGCCGAGTGCACGGCCCACACCACCCTTTGCAGCGCTCCCATCAGCCCACAGCGCCACCGCTGCCTCCCAGCCGCGCCCCCAGTGTACACCCCCGGCCCGCACGGCCCGGCCCTGCGGGCCGGACCCTCCCTCGATCTACTATGCTACCTAACCCCGCATGCTGTGCTCGTTCCTACCTCAGCTGACCTCTCATGCTGCCTCACTCTCATCTCCACATGCCCCTCCGCCGCGCATCCCTGCTAGCCGCCTGCGGTGGCTGCACCGCAGGCGGCTAGCAAGCCAATCCAGGAGATGCAGGTGTCGTGAGCTGCCCGGCGTGGATCCCGGGCTTCCGCCTGCGGCCGTAAACGGACCGCCTCCCGAGACCGGCAGATCTCGCGTCGCTGTGGGCCCCCCGCCGTTGCCGCGCGGCTAGTAGTTGCCGAGGAGGTTGTTCACGGTGTCCACGGTGTACAGCATCGCCGCGTTTGCCGGCGCGGCGCGTATGATGCATGGCGTGAAGCCCTTGTAGAAGCGCGGGAGGCCGCCCTCCGCCCACAGCTTCCGCGCCGTGACGACCATGTTCGGGTACTGCCGCTCCGCCGGCGCGAGCGCGTCCGTCATCATCGCAGACTTGATCACGTCCACCGGGTAGATCGCACACCAGTACATCACCCCCCCCAGCCCTGCACGCCCACGCCGCTGTGCATGCATGCGTGCTTGCATGGTGCGCAGTTGAAACGCAGCCGCTGTGCATGCATGCGCGCATGCATGGTGCGCAGTTGAAACGCAGACTGCCGCCGCTGCTGCGTGCCCTCGGCGGGCGTGCCGGTCTGCCGAGGGGCACGGCCCGGTGCAAGTCTGCCACTGCAGGATGCACTGGCGCAGCGGGTGGCAACGCATGGAGCATGCGCGCGCCCGGGGGCACAGGTGCATGCATGCGGGGAGCGCAGCGCGAACACGAGCATGTGCCGGCGCGGCGGTGCGCTCCCAGCCTCAGCAGCACACGGCATCGTGAGGGATGCGAGTCAGGCTTTGCTCAGGGACGGGATGATTCCACCGTGAGCGCGGCCACGCGAGGTTGCTGCGCAGGGTGCCCAGTGGCCGACTGCCGGCGCGGAGGCGCGAGCTCCTGGTGGAGCTTGTCGTGGCAGTGTTGGGCAGTCGTGCCGTTTTGATACGGAAACTGGTTATTTGTCAGGTTGATTTTTCGGGCCAGGACCCTGGAAAACCACCCCAACCGCCCAACACTGCCCGGCGGGGTGCTGCGAGTCGCGGCGCAGGGCACAGAGGCATGCATGTGCTGCGGCGGCGATGAAGGGCGGCTGGTGCGGGGAGGCGCACCTGCGGCACTGAGGACGACCCATGCCGGCAACTCTGGCACGGAGCACTTGTACGACTTGGCAGCCTCAATCTTCAAGACCTCAAACGAGCCGAGGTAGATCGAGTTTGCGGGGATGTTGCGGAGCAGTGTCGGGCCTAGGCCCTGGAACGGCGCCCTGAAGCCGCTTGCGGCAAAGGACTGCTTGATGCAGTCGGGCATGCTCGTGAAGGGCGCCTTGTAGGCCGCATCTGCCTTTGAGCGGATGATTTGCACTTGCACCTGCACGTGCCTGCTGCCCTGTGGTACCAGGGTTTGATGCAGACGGCGCGGAGGGCGCATGCGTGCCCGTGGATGGGCTGTGGGCGCTGGATCAGAGGTGCCACGAGCAGTGTCGGGCGGTCGAGGGCATCTTCCGGGGTGTTGCCCCAGAAATCAAGCCTGACAAACTGAGGGAGCATAGCATGATTGGGAACACTGGCCACGAGGAGGATGCACGGATGGAAACGAGTGCCACATGCAACGCATAGCCCACCAGGCCTAGGCGTAATAAGTGCCCTAGCACGTACCTGTGACTTGTAAAAGTCGATGGGGCCTTCAAAGAAAGCTGCCGCACCACCTGCCATCGCACCAGCTTTATAGCAGTCCAGCATTGTGAGCGCACGCCGGCTTCCGTCTGCATCGGTCGACAGCCAGCGCTTGGATGAGCCCAACGCACTAAAGAGAGTAGCTCGGAAGAACATTTGGCCGGCTAGCGGCGCAGCAACGCCTTTGTACAGGCCTGTGAGCCCTTCCCATTGTACCGTCTTCCTGGCACAGTCAATGACACCACCTGCGACCGCGTGATGCAGTTTCACGTGTGACTTCCGCAAAATTGATCCGCAAGAATGTTGTAGTTCACTTTCATGCAGCATTGTGGGGTGACGTACTGTAGATGGGATTGCTGGACGACTGGCTTTGTAGGCGGACTTTCAAAGTGTCAAATGGATGACCCGTCAACGTTACCGCGACACCACCTGCACCAATACATCGGTTTCATACATATCATGGTCATCAGCTTGCTTAGGTACTCTATGAGCCAACTCAGATGCAGCAATGCCCCAGGGTCCAACCAGAGTACATACGGGCGCTGGATCGCGCGCACAAGCACAACAACGTAACATGTCGAGGCCTTCGCTATATCAGAAGGGGCCGTATGTTTACACGATCCACTAGGATGGTACCCGCCGCATGCAAGTCATCAATGCTTGTATCTAGGCAGAAACGTTTGTGCAGTACGCCCTCCAAACGTTGCGCTGATACAAAAACCAAGACCTCCCCGATCACCATTAGATTCAGCAAATGTCAAACATAAGCTTTGCATCATCGCCTGGACACCCATATCCATTGGAGTCGAGGCGTCCATGTGACATGGCATTCCACGATGCGTGAAAGCTCGCATTGTACATTTGCAAACACCATGGAAACGCCATGCACGAATGGCCCTTTAGTAAAATAAAGCCAGCTACTAGAGGGTTATGTCGGGGTTTGCGAGTGCAAATTGAGGTCTCTGGTATGGAGCACGTACCGCACGTTCCAGCGAAAACGTCCTGCGCGAACTTCAAAACAGGGTTCCGATGCACTGCAGACCCGGCTGCTATCGCATCATCACCAGAAGCAGTCATGAATGAACCTTCAGCACCGCGGAGTTGTGGTAAATACAATCACGGCAGATGAGCTGTCAATGGACGTCCAACCTGTTCCACACAGACTGTCACTGCTTGCATGTTGTGACTAGAGTACAAAAGAGCATTTGATGAAACATGGTTGTGTGTTCAAACTATCAATCGATTGATCACCGCTGCAATGATCCACGTTCGTGCTGCTTTGCTGACGGTGTCAGTGCTAGCCGAGATGATGCGACTTGAATCGGGGACAATTGAAACTTTCATTAAGGTTACCTGCCTAGGTCCATATGTCTACTAGCGGCGTAGACATCTAGATCCTCTATGGCATTTGTACTCCAGCGTGTGCCTACGGTCGTAAACGGGCACGTGTGAACTAACACATCCGACGGTCGATCCATGCCGGTCAGGCCTTGCGTCTCAGTCTGTCACGGCCTGCGGAGGCACGATGGAGAACACTTTTTCTAGTCCTTCATGCGGCTGGGCCCGCTGATGCTCGGGTCAGTCAGATACCCCTGTTGTTGCCTTGATCATGGTGAGCCTGTGTCCAGACTCGGGCGACGAGCTCTGGGCACCACGCACACAACCAATTCTGCTGCTCATAACAAGGAATAACTAGCCGTGTCGATCCATCCGCGCGCATGCCGGCCACGAGACAGCGGCCAATCCAGCGGAGTGCTTGCTGGAGGAATACGAGCACTTCCCTCGACCGTGTCGTGACATGAGCCACGGAGCGCGTTTCCAAAATCCAGCATGTACAGGACGTACTGGATCAGATGCGTGCCCGTTTCAGCAGTGAGGAGGTGCTGCTGTTGGATCTGCGGTTCCGATGTGCATCTTGTCACGGCGGGGTACAGGCCATTTCCGCGGAACATTCACAGACGTTCAACAATTCGACTGTCGCCGTGAAACTCATTTCTGTTGTGCGGGCTTCTCGGGGAAAGCTCGAGCTGACCAGCCTGGATGCACACAGCCCAGCCTGGATGCACACACAACTGCGAGGTTCAATCAGCACACAGACATGGCCATAAAAGGTGCTTTCCCAGCCCCACATGGCATCCCATACTCTTGCACTGGGTCATGTGCACCCAGCCATGCCGGAACAGCTACCTGGCCCCAGGGAGCGGACGACCTTCAGCCAATCGTGGCTCACGACCCCACCGGGCACATGCTGACATGTGAAGGTAAATGTAAATGTGGCACTTGCTCGCATGTGTGCTGCCGCGCTGGGGTGGCTGGCAACAGGAGGCTGCCCAGACAGAGGCTACCCGAATCAGGGGGGACATGCGGAAATGCAAAGCTCCTGGAGGAGTACCGGCCCGAGGGTCGCGGCCGACCTCCCGCCGACTGCAGGTGTCGTCTGCGTACGCAACCTCCAGAGGTGTACACCACTGCTCCATTTGGTCAGTTGTCAATCCCAGGGCCAGGAGTAACTCAGGTCTGGGTATTTCGTAGGTGGAATCTATTGAGTCGGGGGCTGCCGTTATCAGTACCGTATAAAAAAAAACGTCAGTATAGGGTTTGTGGATCAAACCCTGCGTGGCGTGGGCGGTGTGGGAGGGGGTGCACCCTGGGGTCGTCCAATATGCATGGGCACGGCCGCGGAACAGCAGAACCCTGGCCGGAGTTGGTCACATTTCCATTGCATGCAGACAGAGGCCGAGGACGCAGGAGCGGGCGGGCGGGGAAGGTGAGAACGAGGCCACCCTTGCGGACGGACGGATGCGGGAGGGCTTCATGATCTTAGTGGAGGACGTTGGCGTGTGTCGGATGCTGTTGTAGGGAGGGCTTGCGTAGGGGAGAGTGTATCCTCGTGCTGTCGGGCAAGGAAGAGCCAGGCACTTCATACCACGCATGTCGGGCAGTCGAAATGTCGGCTGCACGCTGGAGCAGAAGCGGTCTTGGGAAGTTTGATTTCTCGCGTTTGCTCGTACTTACCCCAGTCGCACAGGCCTGGCCTGATGTACAGTCCAAAGGTCCCATGCATGCGTCGTTCCGGTGGCATTTCCGGACGGTGCGCCCACACAGCGCAGCCTGTCACAGCTCATGATGCAACGACACGAGGGATCGGAGTACCGTCCGCTGAGTGCTGTTTACGCCGTTCGAGGCAGACACGTTCGTCGAGCAGGAAGATTGCATGCCGTGCGAGTTGACAATATCTGTCGAGGAGGCAATCACCAGATTTACTGCCTGGAAGTCCAATCTACAAGGACGCCACATATGAGTAGCTGATTGCTGAGACCCTGTTCCTGCTGTTACGGGGTGTCGTGACGAAAGCAAGCATCTATCAGCATGCAACGATCGCTTGGGTCAACTGTGCCTCGAAACGGCTTGGTAAGCCCAATCATCAACATGCCATCTTGTTGGGTATCACTTCCTGTTTCGCTGCGCGGCATGGCTGTAGCTTACATGGGCATCATGTTCAAGCGGAGAGCGCATCGAGCACGATGTCGGTGACCTATTCTGCACCGAGCTACCGCAGCAAAATCATGTTGACGCAGGAATTTCCGATTATTTTTAACACGATATCTACCTCACATCCGGTCTCACTTGTAGATTCAAACAGGAAGCCAGCGTCGCTTGCGATGCTCTGCAGATCGCCAGCGCACTTGGAAGAATCTCTCCGCGGACGAGCAATCAGAACTTCTTAATACAGCGCTTGAGCAAGGGTCGGTGGCAAAATTGCGACGGGTGCCGAAGGTGCGATTCTGGCTGAATGAAGTCACTTACCAACGCTGTCCTGATGCTGTCCTGTCGGCATGCTAAACAACATTGCGGCAAGCAGCACGGCATGAACCTTGTAGCAAGCCCTCATGTGCCTGCGGCTGGTACGTGGTCTAGGGCGTCTGGAATGCGGCACAAAAGAACACAAACGGTACAGGAGAGAGTTGGCTCGGGGCCACCTGCCTGAGACATGCTGCAGGAGACATCCACGAACTCTTGTGCAGGCAGTGCTGGCCGAGTACGCAAGTGAGGAGGATGCAGAAATAGCGTCGCTAAACAAGAACAAGATGATCGATGCCCTGTTGAAGAAACGAAGCGAGCTGCTCGAGGCTGAGGAAGACTTGGGCGACACCTACACGACACGAAGCAGGCGTGACGATGAGGTGTCACCGTTTGCAGAAGCGCTGTACGAGTACAATGAAGACGTCGTCGAGGGCCATGACAGGCGGAGCTACCAAGGCCCCGGTGGTGCCCAAGATGGGCCGGGTGCTCTGCTCCGGGACCACCAGCTCGACGTCGGGTATGCTGCAGATGCGATGGCGGACGCAATGGACCGTATCGGGGAGGACGCAGGGGAGCGGGACAGCGCCTCATACATGTCCGCGTATGTCAGTGACGATGAGGGGTGGGCTGACCTGCTCAACGGTACTGCGTCCGACCTTGAGGAGCAGGATGAAGAGGATGACGCCCCGATTCTGGGCAACATTCTCGGCCTTGATGCGAGATACGACGCAACTCCGGATGGGGGAGATGCTGCGGGGTACGGCGGCGGCGCAGCGCCAGGCGTCCTGGAGGAGGAGGCAGCTGAAGGGGAGGACCCGTACTGGAGCGGTTTGGACGAGCCGTTTCTCTCTGATGATGACTGGACCGCCGCAGAAGCGCACGAGCTTCAGGGCGGCAGCCGAGGGGGCGGCGGGTCTCGAGAGGAGCGTGGGGGCGAGGGGCAGTCGGGCGGGAGGGCGGCGGAGAGGGAGGGCGGTGTGCGGGCGACTGATGCTCAGGCGGCCGACTTTGCTGCAGCAGCTGCCGCGAGGGAGGTGCCGGGTGCCGCGAGAGATGCAGGCCTCAGGTGCGGTCCGAACGGATTGCATGCGTTGTGCAGACATGCAGCTGTGGCAATGTGTTATACAAGAGAGGGGGGGGTGGCCTGTCGGAGGGGGGGGGAGCTCTCTGAGTGTGGGCGTGTGTTGGTG
Organism: Ulva armoricana; assembly: GCA_032360965.1. Taxonomy (NCBI): domain Eukaryota; kingdom Viridiplantae; phylum Chlorophyta; class Ulvophyceae; order Ulvales; family Ulvaceae; genus Ulva; species Ulva armoricana. The sequence goes on from JAUMHO010000006.1 coordinate 3,333,413, forward strand.
AAGGGCGCAGTCGTGCTTTGCAGGGCACAGGCCGAGGCAGCTTCGGCGGCAGAATTTGACGCAGCGCTGTGGAACGCGGGGGGCGTACCCCGGCGGTTTGTGAGCAGCGCGACTGCGGACACCCGCAGCGGCGGCGAGGCGGCGCCCGGCGGCAGCTTGGACGAGGAGGAGGAAGTTATGTGGAGCATTGATGAGGAGGAGGCCGCTGAGGGTACAACGGGCCGCGACGCGCTCATGGTGCGGCTCTCCCGCCCCTGCCGGCGCTGCTGGGCAGCCCGGCTACGTATGCCCCGCCTCGGCCTCGTCCTGAGATGCGCTCCTGGCGTCGCGGATTCTGCGCCGCGTCATGTCTTCCCAGAGCTGTGATTGTCTGTGCACCAAGCTGCTGTCCCATGGCAGGAGCGGCCTCATCCGTCTGTTGTGCGAGTCCATGCGTTGTTCAGCAGCGGTGTTGCCGTGCAATACCGAGGACAACGGCGTAGACTGCGTGTGTGTGTGTGTCACAGCCGCGTTGTTTGGCACTGCTTGCCTCTCTGCCTGCGATTTGTGGCTGAGGCGACCATGGGGTGCTGCTGCAGCTGCTGGATGAGGAGTATGCCGCGGAGGAGATGGGGGATGAGGGTGTTGGAGTGCGCACTGTGCCGACAGATGCTCTCGGGAATCTCGGTCCGCAGCCGCAGCCGGAGGGCCACGGCACCGCCGTCGAAGCTGGTGGTGACCCGCTGCCCGACGACTCTGACTGGTTGGCGCCTGTGGAGGTTCGGCGCGAGGGGGCTGTGGCGGAGGCGGCCGCGGTGGGGGACGTCCGTCGGGAGCTGGATGAGCTGGGCGTGCCGGAGGTGGACGAGGAGGAGCTCGCGGAGGTGGCAGGGTTCTTCAGGGGGCCGGCGGCGGTGGCGTCGGCGGAGGACGTGGACCTTGTGGGGCTTCAGCGCGTCTGGGTCGGCGCGGAGGCTGGGGCGGTGGTAAGGGGGGGGGTGGAGGAGCGGCCGCGGGGGGCGGGGTGGCAACGGGGGGGGCCGGGGAACGGCAGTGCGGGCGGGTGGACATGGGCGGGCGTGGGGGTGCTGAGGAGCTGGGATGAAGAGGAGATGGCGGCGGAGGTGGACGAGATGCGGCGCGAGCTGGGGGGGGCGGGGGCTGCGGGATGGGAGGCGATACTGGATGGGGGGCTAGAGGCACGGCCGGGGGGTGGGGCAGACGAGGAGATAGCAATGGGTGCGGCGTCGGCGCGGCCGGCGAGGCGGCAGCGTCAGCGTGGGCAGGCGGCGGCATCCGAGATGCCGGAGGGGGCTGAGGGGGCTGCCACGGGAACATCTGGGGAAGTGGGGCGACCAGAGCCTGGGTCGGCCGCAGCGCCCACTCCGCTGCCATGGCAGACGGGATGGAAAGGGGGGTGGCGGGACGTGGGCGTGGAGGAGGGTGCGGTTGTGGTAGATGAGGGCGCTGCAGCGCATGCGGCGTCGGGTGCGGAGGGCACCCCTGAGGCTGGCAGAGCGGCAGACAGGGCTGCGGAAGCGGCCCAGGCGGCAGAAGCGGCCAAGGCGGCCAGGGTGGCAGAAGCGGCCAAGGCGGCAGAAGCGGCCAAGGCGGCAGAAGCGGCCAAGGCGGCCAAGGCGGCGGAAGCGGCCAAGGCGGCCAAGGCGGCGAAAGCGGCCAAGGCGGCCAAGGTGGCAGAAGCGGCAGAAGCGGCCAGGGCGGCCAAGGTGGCAGAAGCGGCCAGGGCGGCAGAAGCGGCGGAAGCAGCCAAGGCGGCGGAAGCGGCCAAGGTGGCAGAAGCGGCGGAAGCGGCCAAGGCGACAGAAGCGGCGGAAGCGGCCAAGGCGGCAGAAGCGGCAGAAGCGGCGGAAGCGGCCAAGGCGGCGGAAGCGGCCAAGGCGGCAGAAGCGGCGGAAGCGGCCGAGGCGGCGGAAGCGGAAGAGGCTGCGGAAGCGGCCAAGGTGGCAGAAGCGGCAGAAGCGGCCAGGGCGGCAGAAGCGGCGGAAGCGGCCAAGGCGGCAGAAGTGGCGGAAGCAGCCAAGGCGGCGGAAGCGGCCAAGGTGGCAGAAGCGGCAGAAGCGGCGGAAGCAGCCAAGGCGGCGGAAGCGGCCAAGGCGGCCAAGGCGGCGGAGGCGGCCGAGGCGGCCGAGGCGGCGGAGGCGGCGGAGGCGGCGGAGGCGGCGGAGGTGGTCAAATCCGCGGAGCGGGCGGCGGAGGCTGCGGGTGTGCCTGAGGCAGGCGCGGAGGTACGGCAGAGGCGCAGCATGGCGAGGCCGGCAACGGCGGCGCCCGGTGCCGATGCGGCAGGTGCAGGAGCAGCCCAGAGTACGGCCTCGGAGCGGCTGTCGCAGCTGCAGACGGGCATCGACCTACGCCGCCAGAAGCTGCAGTGGCTGGAGGAGCAGATTGCCGTCGTTTCCGAGACGTCCGGGGTGCGCCGCCTACCCCTTGGGCGAGGAGCACACCTGCCTCGCTGGCAAGCGTGTATACTAGCGGTGGACCGCATGCGGTTTTGGCGGTGTTTTGGCGCCTGCACTCTCGCAAGCGAGTGGCATTGGTGCGCTGTTAGTGTGGTCGCCGCTCTCCTCGCCCCCGTCGCTTGTCATGGTCGTGTGGCACGGAGAAGAAGTGAAGCACAATCCCAAAAGTTCCGGTGTCGTTGTTTTGACGAGGTCGTTACACGTACTGCTGCTTGCGTGTCTGCCAGATGCCGGCTCCGGCTGCGCTGGGATGAGCCGGTGAGCTTCACACACAGCGGCAGCACAGGCGGGCATCGGCCAGGGGGGCTGCTGTGCGAGAGCAGAGGCATGCGTGCGCAACGGTTGCCGCGGTGCAGGGCAAGGAGCAGCGGGAGGAGCTGCAGGAGCAGGTGCGGCAGCTGCGCGGCCTGCTGCGCGACTGGGGCGATTCCGACCGCACGCAGGCGGGTCTCAACGCGCTGCGAGGCACCGGCACCGGCGCCGGGGCGGAGCAGTGGAAGGCCGCCGTCACCGTGGAGACGCTGCAGCAGGAGGTACGCCCTGCAGCTGGCTCATGCTCTGGCTCTGTCTGATCGACGACATCCCGTGGGTGCTGACGCTGCATGGCCTGCATGCGTGGACGTGCGGCCAAGTGCTACACGCGCACACACGCTGGCTGCCGCGCACATGCCGCAGGCTTGCGACTGGCCTCGTCGCTGCGAATCATGGCCGCCAAAACGTTGTGCTGCCCCCCCCCCGGGGCCACACCGGCCACCTCGCTTCGGCCGAGCGTCAGACATCGTGCTGGCTGCTTGGTGTGTGTGCAATGTCGGCGGTTTGGAGGCACGGGCCCGTGCGAGGACGTGCCCCGGTGGCGGGGCTGTGGTGGAGGGACAAGGCTCAGCCCTGGGGCAGGCAACCGCACTGAACTGTCGCTCGGTGGGAGCGCTCTGGCCGCGACGACCGCCTAGATCCATGATTGTCAAGCACGTGCTGAGCATTGGCGCGTTGCCCATGTACGGGTGTATGTGCTTGCACCGGGGTGTCCAGGAGGCAGATGCACGAGTGCAGCGAGTCAAGTTTACATCTCGTGGGCTGTGTGGTGGTGTAGGTGGCGGAACTGAAGCAGCAGATGTCGGCCCGTGAGGCGGAGGCTGCGGCGCTCGTGTCAGACATCAACGCAAGCGCGCCCCCCTCCATGGGCGTTGGGTTCGACTCGGACGATCTCGCCGCGGCCGCTGGTTCCGCTCGCGCTGCTGCGGGCGGTGCCGCAGCCCCGCAGCCCCCTGCAGGCGAGGGTGCGGGGCAGGGCGCTGCCGGCCAGGGGCGGCGCGGACGGGAGGAGCCCGGCGAGGGCAGGCTGTCCATCGGGAAGGTCGTGCAGTGGTTGGTGAAGCAGCTGCCGCGGCCGTGGGGGAAGTGAGCGAATGTGAGCCGTTCCGGCCACGAGAGGGTGGACCGGGGCGTGCACGCGGCGAGTTTCAAAGCAGCGTCTGCAACATCACTCGTTGGGGTGGATTTGGCGCCAGTTTGATGAGCAGAGAGTGCGTGAGATGTGATGGTGTAACGTCGCGGCTGAGACATTCTGGTTGTGTCGGAGTCGGAACTTTTCATGCAAACAATGCTCGGGTTGGCACAAACGGAATCTGTTCGAGTAGATCACATTGCAGGTCGGGTCATGTAGACAGTGGTAGAAACGGCAGCAGCAGTGCATTCGCTTGGACCTTACACGGACTGAACATCACCACGCACATGTCGGTGTGTTCAAAGTGGCTACACGCTCTTCTTTGACTTTTTCTTTCTCTTAGGCGAAGCGGCCTCAGGTTCAGCTGTCCCTACACTACGAGAACGCTTCTTCTTTGTCTTTTTCTTTGTGTCTGCGGCCTCATCAAGAGCAGTCAACTCCAGTGCGGCTCCTGCGCTCGTTGCATGCTTCTTCGGTTTGGAGGGCTTCTCTCCTGCAATATCACCACCTTCTGCAGCATTCTCTGCGGCCTCATGTTCACCTTCAGGCTCCTCCACAGCCTCCTCTTGAACCCCTTCCCTTAAAGCATCCACGCCTACCAAGGTCTGCTCGGCTACCTCATCACCATAACCTGAACCCATTTCTGCATCCCCAGCCTGAGCATCTCGTGCTTCATCTCCCACAACCTCAGCGGACCGCTTCTTTTTCTTCTTCTTCTTCTTCTTGCTTTCTTTCTGGATCGACACATCATTTCCGTCTTCGTCTGCGGTATCTGCGTCCGCCGCTGCTCCATCAACAGATACTCCACTCTGCATCATGCTCTTCCCCTGACCATCCACGTCTTGCTCATCTGCTGACGCAGCGTGACCGCCAGTATCTGGTGGTGCTACAGCTGCCGCGGGTTCCTGCTCATGCTCGATCAAGGGCAGCTCTGCGGCCGCACTGGCCTCACCAGTCGCAACGCTGGCCCTGACCTTTTTGCTCTTCTTCTTCTTCTTCTTCCTGATCTTTGGCGGCTCTTCTGGGCTGTCCACGTGGTCTTTGGACAGCGCTGCATGAACAGTGACGCCATCACAGCAGACATGCGCATGTGCTGAGTGTTGGGACTTATGTGGCCAGAGAATTGCCATGATGCTCAAGGTGGCGTTACAGCTGCGCAGCACACCTTTCCGGAGCGAATCTAGTATGGTTTCATCAACTGGTTCTTCGTCATCTGGTACGTCCGCCAGTGAAATCTGTAGTGAGTACACTTGTGTCACAGGCTTGCTATCAGTTGCGCCATCAACCACGCCGAGCAGATGCAGATCGGTGTTTGTCTCAGGAGCGCCACAAACGACTTCAAGCCGGTGTCCGTCGATGTTGCTGCTGGCACCTGCCTGTTGAGGAAACATGATACGTTTCCCATGTAGATCATCTAGCTTGACGCCAGCTGGAATGGAAAAGACAACAACGTCGGTGTTGTCCTTCATTTCTTTGAAGTTTAGTCCCATTGCGTCCTTTTTTTGACGTGATGTGATCGATTGCTTGATCCAAGCAGGGCTCAAGGGAATGATCTGGCGACCGCGGCTACCGTGCGACCGCGGCTTGGGCTCTGGCGTCCTCTGCACTGCCGAGACATCGTATCCCGGTTCATCCTCTGACGTATGCTCGCTCTCTGAATCCGACATGGCTTCTGCAGCAAAACGAATGGAAGTCTGAGTTTCCGGCAGAGCGAGATTCCGGCAGGGCGAGACATGCAAGCAAGCCGCAGGGTCATCTGATGAGCACGTCCACGGACGATGTCGAGAAAATAACCCGGCTGCATCGTCAACAACCACAATGCCACCGTCACACAGCTCTGGTTCATGCGATGTCGTCGTTTGTTGTGCACATGTGCCCACAGTCCGCGTGTAGACACTTCGGCGGCACCACCGCCACAAGCAAACAACGTGCGACACCAAACAGAAAGAAATCAAATGTCAGGCTACGTTAATCTGCTGACATCAGATAGGTGCCGTTGATGCCTCGGCCGAGCCGTTGAATGGCGATAACTTGTTAATTGCGCGTGCTCCTGTGTTGCAATGGCGTGAACGTGTGCTCAGTGGACGGGTAGTTGCTGTTTGGTGCACAATGTCGGGCAGGGGTGCTCCGGTTGGGGAAGTAAAGAATAAGCAGCCTGCGGATCAGCAGATCACTGCTGAGCAGGTCCTGAGGGAGGCGAAGGAACTGCAGCTTGAGGACCAGTACACAAAGCCCAAGCAGGTCATCTCAGACCAGCATGAGCTCGATGAGTACAGACTCCGGGAAAGGAAGAAGTTTGAGGACGAAGTGCGGCGTGTAGGCCGCATTGCGTTCGGAATATGGGTGAAGTACGCGACGTTCGAGGAGAAGCAGAAGGACTTGAGGCGGGCGCGAAATGTGTGGGAGCGAGCTCTTCACACTGCGCAGCATCACCTCACGTTTTGGCTGAAATATGCCGAAATGGAGATGCGCAATGGCATGGTAAACCATGCGCGCAATGTCTGGTCTCGCGCCACACAAGTGCTGCCTCGCATCGATCAGCTGTGGTACAAATGGATCCACATGGAGGAGATGCTTGGGCAGATTGAAAGTGCGTTCCCCATCTACCCAGCGTGTGCATGCTGCAGAATCTCTGTGGAGGCGTGTTGTGAGTGTCATGGCAGCAGCGCTGCACAGCTTCTGATGCCTGCCATCTCTTGCACACACAGCGAAGCACTGCATCAGCCATCCATGCTACCAACTCCAAGCACATCCGCCTGCCGACAGCTGCAGCGCTGCAGATGCTCGGCAGATCTTTGAGAAGTGGATGAAATGGGAGCCGGACCACCATGGATGGATGGCGTATATCAAGTTTGAGATTCGGGGCGGCGAGGTGCCTCGTGGGCGGGAGATATTCGAGCGATACGTCGCCTGCCTGCCAGGCACCAAGGCGTGGGTCCGCTTTGCCAAATTCGAGGCAGAGAACGGCGATCTCGGGCGCAGCCGGCAGGTCTACGAGCGAGCCCTGCAGGTGCCCTCCCACGCTCGCCCGCTGTTACGCTGTCGAAAGCATCTGTTGGGGCAACTCGGCGCCACGTTCTCACGACACTTGTGACGCTTTCCTTCGAAGAGGACACGACATCACACCGCCGCGCGGACGGCCCCACAGCGACGCTCTCTCCTTCAAACACACGAGCTTCTGATGCACCGGTCGAATCACATGTGAACTCATGCATGCATGGTGCATGGCCAGCGTCGTTCGCGCATCGTACTTCTGGGGGGCTGCGCCACGCAGGGCAGCACCGCTTGCACCTCTGCAGCATTTGATTCGGGCGACTCTCACACCACCATCACCCGCGCCGCCCGGGCCGCACAGTGCATGGCCACACAATGCATGGCACAGCCGTGGCCGCCACCACAGCATGCATCTGCGGCAGCGAGCGCCCCCATGCGCGAGGCCATCTGCCCCGCCCCGCTCTTCTCTCGGCAACCGCCGCAGTCCACGAGGGTCACCGCAGCTCGCTCCATGCGCACCCTGTGCGACAGCCACCGTCCCCCCCCCGGCGGCCCTCACAACCCCAGGCCGATAAAGCCGTGGCTTCACTGGCAGCTGCACTTGGGCCCCTCTGGCCGAGCGGTGCCCTGGAGCACTTACGCCCGTCCCAGCCACACTCATGCACGTGTGGCGCTGCCACCTTCTGCGCAGCTGTGCCGGGCGGGGCCTGTGAACGCCTCCCCACCGCCTCCACTCTGAACGTGCAGCCACCAACGCGCCACCTGGCAGCATGCCGCCAGAGCTGTGAGATGTTCTGCACCTGTCGGGAGGACGTCCGCACTCATGAGAGCGTGGGTGCAGGTTCTGGAGGAGGAGGAGGACATCGAGTCGCTGTACGTTCACTTTGCGGAGTTTGAGGAGTTCTGCAAGGAGCCGGAGCGCGCGCGGGCCATCTACAAGTTCGCACTTGACAACGTCGCGCGCGAGCACGCCGACAACCTGTACGCCCGCTTCGTCGCGTTTGAGAAGAAGCACGGCAACCGCGAGCACATCGAGGAGGTCCTCCTCGCGAAAAAGCGCCTCCAGGTGCGCCGCGCCGGCCATGCATGTGATGCACGCATGTTGTTTCATGTCTCCTGCACCGCTTGTCAGCGGCGTCTTTGCGGGCATGTGTGGCTACTGGGGTGGGCAGCCGGGTCGTGGCGGTGGTGGCGACAGCCGCACGCGCCGCGGGAGCGTGCGACGGGGACCTACGCTGTCTGACAGAGCAACCCGGTGTACCCACTTCTGGATAGAGCCGTTTTTCGATACAGCCGTCCGCCCCAGCTCGGCGCCATCGCTCAAACAGGTTCCTGTCACGGGGTGCGCCGAAGCGCGTTTGGAACGCACGAGAATCGGGCGGCCATGTGGGGGAGCGCCAGCAGCGCGGTGATGCTGACCTCGCTGCTGCGCCGTGTGCAGTACGAGGAGCAGGTGGCGGCGTTCCCGCTGAACTACGACGCGTGGTTCGACTACATCAAGCTCGAGGAGTCGCTCAGCGGCCCCGACGTCGTGCGCGCCGTGTATGAGCGCGCCGTCGAGAACATCCCGCCGACCGCCACCAAGCTGCACTGGTGCCGCTACGTCTACCTGTGGATCTACTACGCCGCGTACGAGGAGGTCGTCGTCGGCGACGCCGCCCGCGCCCGGGAGGTCCTCCGCTCCTGCCTCAAAATCATCCCCCACGCGGAGTTCACGTTTGCCAAGATCTGGATCCTCGCCGCGAAGCTCGAGGTGCGCTCCCCTGCCGGAGCCTCCGGTCTGCCCCTGTCGCAGCGGGCTCACCCAGGAGGCACGCCTGAACAGGTGCTCTCCGTGTGTCTGCTCCCGGGTGACGGGCGGTTCCGAACCTGCACGTGTCCGACGGCGGCACCGGCGGCGGGGCCGCCGCAGCGCAGGGGGCAGACTGTGTGGGCGAATGGGTGCACAGGCTGATGGGGTGGCGCGGTGTGCAGCTGCGGCAGCGCCGGCTCAAGGCGGCACGCACCATCCTCGGCTTGGCCATCGGCAAGGCGCCCAAGCCCAAGCTGTTCAAGTTCTACATCGACCTCGAGACGCAGCTGGCCCAGGCACGCCCCCGCCTGCATGCGTGTGCGCACCGCCGCTCCAGAAGGATGCTGCGCCGGCCGCAGCGTCCAGCAACATGCCCGCCGCGTGCGAGCGTCTCCACGCCGTCCACCCCACCGCCGTCGCAGTTTGCAGCTCTCAGAGCGCTGCTGACCTTCGTGACCCACTGCACCGGCATCTGGCTCCGTGCTTGTGAAGCAGGCATCTGTAGGCACCGCTGCACCATTGATTGCGGCGCGTCGCTCGCTGCTGCCACATAGTCCGCACGCGTCACCAAATGCCAACTTCCGCATTCCCGACCGTTCATCGCTGCCGGTCATGCTGCCCACCCGGCCGGCGCGCTCTGCACTCTCCTGCCACTGCGCGGCACAGCCTGAGCCGGACGTGCTCGCAACGGGTGGCGCGCAACCCCCCCCGCGGCACCAAACACTGCCGCCAGAAACTGTCCCAAGCACTAACCGCCGACCGGTCCGCCGGTCCCTCTCTCAGTCCACCTCTGCGCCACCACATCCCATCTCACACTCTCACGATGCCTGGTCGACGTCTTTGAGGTGTCAACACTGCAGAATCATCACCCGAGCGTTGATTGTCCGATGTGCTCCAAGTCGCCATGCCCCTGCAGATCTGTTTTGTGCGCCCGGATGCGGTGCGCTCTCACAGTTGCACAGTGCAATCAGCTGCGCCCTCGCCCCCTGATCAACACCGCACTACTATCACTGCCAGCGCCGCCGCGCACTCTTTGCAGCAAGCCGCACGGGCCCGTCTTCTGTGTCCAAGCCCCGCACATCAAGTGCTCTAGTAGAGGCTTTCGCCCCTGACACTGGTACGGCTGCAGGTGGAGCGCGTGCGAACGCTGTATGGCAAGTTCATAGAGTACGACCCAACGAATGTCGCGGCGTGGGTGATGTTTGCGGAGCTCGAGGGCAGCCTGCAGGAGGAGGACCGCGCGCGCAGCCTACACGAGCTGGCCCTCTCGCAGCCCGTCCTCAACCAGCCTGAGGCGCTGTGGATGCACTACATCGATTACGAGCTGTCCGTTGGCGACCGCGCCGCGGCGCGTGCGCTGTACGAGCGCCTCCTCGAGCGCACGCAACACGTCAAAGTGCGCCGCCGTTCTTGCACGCCGCGGCTCTTGCACCGCAGCCTCCTGCACGCACGCAGCACTGGCAGCATGCTGTGTCTGGCACACTCCCTTCTTACCGGAGCACGCTCTCTTGTGCTGAGAACATCAAGGCAGTGCCTGTGCGGCTGCAGGTGTGGATCTCGTATGCATACTTTGAGGCGACACCCAACGACGTGCTGGTGGCCGAGGGGGAACTAGAGGAGGGAGAGACGGAGGCAGAGCACGCAGTGCGCGTGACGCAGCTGCGGACGGAGGTGCCGGAGAGCACCTGGGCCGAGCACGAGAGCGCTGCGCGGGGGGTGTACTCGCGGGCGTTCACCCGCATGCGCGAGAACGAGCCGGACGCCAAGGCGGAGGCCGCGCTGCTGCTGGAGGAGTGGCTGCGGTTCGAGAAGAGGTGCCTGGGGGACGGCGCGGCGCAGGCGGGGCGCGTGGAGGCGATCGAGAAGAAGCTGCCAAAGACGGTGAAGAAGAAGCGGAGGATCGCGGCGGCAGAGGGCATGGACATGGGCATGGAGGAGTACCTGGACTACGTGTTCCCAGAGGAGGACCAGGCGGCGCCGCTCGCCAAGCTGCTGGCTGCGGCAGAGCGGTGGAAACAGCAGAAGCAGGCGGACGGGGATGCGGGGTAAGCTGCGCGCGCGGGGGGTGTCGCCTGAATGACACGCGCGGCCTGCGCAGCTGCATGGTGCTAGCCAAAGTGCCGCCGCCGGCAGCGGTCGCGTGGAGGCGCCGAGCACACCGGCACCAGCCCGGGTCCGCGGCGGTAGGCGGGCCCCGCTCGGAGACCTGCGTGGCCGCCTGCCCAGTCCCGCGAAGGCATCCCTTCGCAATGGACGGCCGAGGGCTTCCCGCGTGGCTGGATCTGCATGCTGTGCTGCGCAAGCTGGCGCGACACGGTTGCATGGAGAGGATCGGTCTGCGCGGCGATGTCGTGGCTGCTGTCCGCTGGAGGACTCGGCTGCCTGCGGCGGGGTCGGTGCAGAAAGCTGCGCATCATCGTGCTTGATGTCGGTCTGCTCAGTGCGCGCTGAGCTGACAAGCCGGGACATCTGTATGGCCCATTGCGCACCCGGCCGCACGAAAAAAACACTGGAGCCTGTGTGGCGTCAGCATCGCCTGGTGTCCGGGCGTCAGGCGGTGTTCCGGGGGGGACGTGAGGTGCAGCGGGGCTGGCCCAGGTCATGGGCTCGCACGTGTCGAGATGCCCCCTTGAACAGGTGGTCCGTTCCTGTGTGGGCATGCGCGGCTGGGAATGAATGGCAGGCACAGCTTGAGTCAGGCAGAAAGTGGATCACGAGGTTGATCAATATCTGCGATACACTCAAACATTGCAGTACTTCATGATGCATGCTGCCTGGTGAGAGATGCGGTGTGCGAAGCTTGGCCGCCCGACATGGCCAAGCTATGATGAGCAGTGCCATGAGCAGCTGTGCTGTGAGGATTCGGCAATTGGCCTTGATGCAACGCTGGTCCGGGTATCTCATCCTGGGGCGTCAGGGATAACCGTGTCTCGGTTTTTTTCTGTTGCACATACAGAAGAGTCGCTGTGCTGTAACCCAGCGCCTCGGTGTCACACAACTTCCCTGATGCAGGCCAGCCAGCCCGGGGCGCGGTGAGATTGGTTGATCTGTAAGAGTACTTGCACACTGTCAACTTTTTGGTATCAGTAAAATCCATGAGGTGATCCCATTCATGGCCCCTGTAATCAAATTCGGCCAACATGTATTGAAGGGACGTCCAGCCTTGGCCATACCCCCGGCGAGCGCCTGTCCCCTGGGCCTGATTGTTACATGCCTCCTTGCATGCACGTTCAATGTGCGGACGTTGTACACACAGGTTAACTGACAAGCACGTGCTTGTCCCATTGGCATGGCATCAGTTTGAAAGCCCATTGCGAATGCTATCTGATAGTACCAGGATGTGCAATGACAAGGGCATGGCACAGGATACCATGTGCATGGCTGTTCCCTGCGATTACACATTCGCACGACATGCCACTGCATGTGATGGTGTATAATGCGGGTGGTGGCCAGCATGGGTCCATCCTGGCCTCGCCAGGCCCACAAGACATCATCACGATATTCTGATAACAATTCAGCGGCTTCGTGTACAAGCACGTAGGAAAACTGTCTCCCCAAATCTGTCACAATCCACTCAACTGCTTGGCTGTACGCTACACTGTGACGGCGAGCTGCCTTATTGCCTCAACAGCACCATGATATAAGAGGAAAAGGATCGAATCAGCAGTAATATGTGAGGCTACACTGGCTCGCGATGAAATCGTGAAGACACGGTGGCAGATGATGACCACTCAGACGTATTCTGGTTGTGCTCATTTGTGAGAAGTCCTCTTCAAGTCCTTTCTCGATTGTTGTGCAGCACCATGCGCATCTGATGGAATCAATCCACCCTAAAAGCAGAACCATACATAATGGTAGCCTGCAGGCGTGACATCGTCTCGTTGGAAGTCAGTGAGGCTGAAGAACCATGAACCAAGACACCAAGACGCGATCATACCGTCTCGTCTGCTCATTAAACTCGATGTTATATACTATTCAAGGGTCTGGCCCTTCGTCGGGGTCTGCTGGCGGTGGGATGGCCATGTCCGTGGGGTCGGGAACTTTCCTACAGACAGAGCAACAGTGAGTGCCATGGAAATGAACACATCACACCAAGGAACAGCGAGACCCAAATCGCACATTGCCGAATTATCATGGGGCATCATCATCACTGCGTTTTCTGGCATTTCCCCTGGAGCCTGCGCTTGGTAACCAGGCTCAGGTATGCCCATGGCTGGTGGCTGAGGGACGTATCCGTGTGCATCTGCCTGTGGTACGGGCACGGCATTCATTTGACCGTGTGCGTCGACATAGCCGCCTTGCCCCATGGATTGACCTCCAAGCGCCATTCCTGGCTGCACCGGTGACGTTCCCGGACCTGGAGGCAAGCCCGCGCTCCCTGCATCTCCCTCGCCGGGCGGAGTCGGCCCCGGAGGTTGAGGCACCAGCTGCGTATACAATGTGGAAGGGCCATATTGGCCACCGTTACTCATCAAGTTTGCCTCTTCGCCCGGTCCGGAGGGTGGTTGAGGAATCGCGGCATCGTGAGGGAAAGGCTCTTGAGGAAGTGGGACACTTACCGGTTGAGCAACCGAGGCAACATGAGCAACCGGGGGAATGCCACCCGCGATATGAACCGGAGTCTGCTGTAAATGAGACGGCAGGTAAGACATAGGGCTGTGAAGTCCGACCGCTGCATTAGCGCTGTGAGCGACAGAAGCCGCCATTGCGTCGGGATGCATCGGCGTGCCCGTCATCGGCTGGAACGGGTCTCCCGTGTGTACATCAGACATCTTTTCACTTTCAGACTTCTTACCGTGCCGATTGTATCGTGTCTGCTTGATACTGTTGCGCTTTTTGAATCGGTCGAGCCATCCAGAAGAGAAAGATAGTCCTTTGCCTTTGTCGGTGTTTATACCCATCGCCGCTGCAATCTCTCGTGCCTTGTATCGCAAATCTTCATCACGCACTTTTTCATCTTTGGCAAGCTGCTCCGCTCTCCATGCGTAAAGCGCGGCCTCTAGTTCAGGCTCTTTGCTCGACCTTGTGCGTGTCCCGTCCTCCTGGCCGTCGCCTATGGACAGCCATTTATCGGACTGTTTAAGGATGCCGCTAACGGTACCACTTTTGAGCTCGATTGCGGGGTTCCTCTCACGCTTGAACGCTTCTTGCATTTCGGCAAACTTCTCATCTTTAAATGCCGGATTAAGCTTCCTTTGACAAATCCATTTTCTATCACCATTCGTCAGCTTCTGCACTACCCGTTTGTCTTTCTTGGGAGGATCCTGGGACATCATGGCCAGAGCTGTGCAGCTGGCAATGAACGGTGACAGTGTTGCTATGTGATAACGGTAGGCGCATACGGAAGGCAGATCTCCTTCAATCTCGGTTGCTGGGGTCGATGGCAGTTCCGTGTTCCTGAACTCGCTAGGTTGCGCGGAAGGCGAAGATGTAGAAGGGCATGAGCCGGGGTTCGAATGCATGGCCGATATGCATTCCGAATCTCATAACTGTTGCCTGACAGTCTCCGGTCAACGCAACTTCACGCAATCCGAAAATGTTGTGGATGTCGGCAGCACGTCGATGGGTTCCGCCGCGAATTCGTGTTTCGTATTTTTTGCGCCTGCTTTGTTCTGACCTGACTAACCTATTCTGCGTGTCATAAGGGACAAAAATCTTGGGGAATTTGGCAAGCTACGTATGCAACCTTGAGTGCTTTCAATTAACGCTGCATCCTAGGCGGTCTTCTGTTTGAAATCTGCCATAGAGTGGTGTCAGCTCTACCCTGTTACATACTATCATCGTCATCATGTTTCAGGTGAAGAATGCAATTTCTAGCAAATAGGCTTTCCCGAGAAGCTGTCATCAACGCATTTGGTTTATGGAAGGCACCACTGCGCCGTCCGTCCAGGAGGAACACTGGATGAGAAGTGCCTGCACTTGTGAACGAAACTTTTGGATGCCAGGCTCCCCTGTCTGTGCAAGACCATGCTGGAAGCGCACAAAAGGAAGTCTGCTCAATGAATCTGGTGGCCACTGTCAGCATTGTGAACAGTTTACTGCTCTCGGCCATGTGTGAGGAATGTTAGTGATTCACACTGTGGATCCAATGTGGCTTGCGGTCCGCATAATAATGCCGCTAGCGGGCAGTGACACAAAATATAGAACTCTACAGGAACTCAGGCTGGGCAGTCATCGCTGTGTCAGCGCATCTGTCCAGGCACAACGGCTGTTACATTCTGCTGTGCCCTGGGACACAGGTTAGGACTGAGCACACGAAAAAGGTGCATTCATTTCGACGCTGACTGGCTGGCAACAAGGTGTGCGTGCCCACAGAGCACGAGTGATGCCGAAGCTGGGTAGGATCGGGCACAGTTGCCAAGAGAGGACTTCAGTTCCCAATAATTTCTGACAGGGTTGCTGAAGCCCCAAACGTCGCTGGGGACTTGAATCCACCGAAACTGGGAGGATCTGCTGTGTCGATGGTTTGTGTGCCGATGCAGTGCGATCACTCTGTGTGCAGTCTCATGTCGAGGCACCAACGCCACATGCAGAGCCGAAGCGGGATTTGATCACACATGTATCACTTATGCTTAATGAAAGCAGCCACAATCAACAACTTGGGTGTTTCAGATGCGACGCAGGTAGTTTTGATCCATACATTTCCCATTCGGCACGGCCAAGTGAGGTTCGGACTGGTCGTTCTACGGAGTGCCGTGCCTTCGGGCTGTGAGCAAGGATGGACGGTGACCGCTCCACTGCAAATAAAGCTGCTAGCAACATCAGTAAGACAGTAGGTAAAGTTAATGATCGGACTAAGGTGATCCTAGTGAAAGCTACGGGGGAGGGGCCACAGAAGGTGTGGACACGCTTGCTTTCGTAGTGTCAAGCGCATGCGAATGTACTGATGCATGAGATGCGTATATCTGCTCTGGAAACCGAGGTGAAACAGAAGAAGTAGCAGTGATTCTCCCATTCGCGGTGACCTTCCTGCCTGCATTATTTCGGTTGTTCGCAGCACGATGCAGCTTCGATATTCGCTGCTCAGACAACAGGATGCGAATTTCTGCAAGATTGTGCCAAGTTTTGGTAGCCGGGCTGCACCCCACTGACGAGATGTGTCCACCTGCGCTTGCTCAGCGCGGGCGTTTTAGCGTGGTCGCACATACCCAAGAGCGATGCTCATCCGCTTCCACAGGTGTTACGGCATCAGTGGTGCTGGGGGATTTTCAGGCACGACCGTGTTGCAGTGTGTGCTGATGCGAGCATCACATCATTCCCTCGCCTATAGCGTATGGCAGTGTATGAGCGACAGCACAACGGCTTCGGATGTTTCTCAGCCACACAAAGTGTATTTTGACAGCTTCTTTACGCCGGCATGGACATCTACGGTTCCCGAAAGCGTCGATCACGACTTCACATTCGTTGCGGCCTGTGCAGACGCTGGATGTGTCCATCATCAAATCTACAAACCACAACAAGGTGCCGCCAAAAGAAAAGCACATCAAAGGTGAGATACCCGTGATTCGCAGCCCTGTCCTACCCACTGCCCGGCCCGACTCGTTTTGTAAGCTCATGTAATGCCATTCCATGCTTGGCACTGTCAGTCACACAGCCATGGGCGCCTGCCGTCCTGCAACACACGCCTCTGCAATGCAGTTCTTCTCCAGTATATGACATGGCCAGCGACAGGCCGGTACATCAATCGCGAGCTCGTGAAGCGTGCCCATGCCATCCCCAGGTGGCTCATCGTCCTCAAGTGCTGCATCACTCACCACCGCCTCCTCCGCGAGTCAAAGGGCCAGTATGCCAAGCACCTGACAGACCCCAGTGCCTACGCCGGAGCCGACAGCTTCCACCGCGACCCATCTCTCACACTGTCCGCTGCCGGCTCCCAGGCATACCCTCCCGGCCCCCGGCCCACTCCCGGCTTCCCACCCGGCCCCGGCGCGGGCATGTCCGGCATGCTAGGCGCACCAGGCCTCCCCGCCCCCCCCCACATGGTCAACGATGCTGCACCACCGCTAGGCCTGAGCACGTTCCGCGATGGCAGCTGCAAGAAGGCCTTTGACCTCAGCACTTTCATCCGCATGTACTCCACGTACCTCGACGTCCTCCTCGACGTCTACTCCCGCGTCAAGTACCTCCCTGTTGGCAACGTGGAGGCCCCCAAATTCAAGTGCGCCCCACTGCGCTCTCTACGTGCTGAGAACGCCCGTGTTTCCGGGTTACTACCAGTGTCAATCTCTGTGATCAAGTTGTGTGGCTCGGGCCTGAAAGTCGTTCCCACAAACTCGCATTTTTTGGCTTCGGGAGGTGTGCTAAATTGAGAACTGGTTACTACTGCCCCGCTTGTGCACCGCAGGGCGTCGCCGCATCGCCTGGTCCATGTGCAATGACATGCACAAGCAGAGAAAGAGCGTGTCTTGCACAGAGTGGCTTGCACGTGCACGAAAAGGCATGCATGTGTCAGGCGCAGTGGCTCACATGTAGCAAGGGACACGTGCCGGCGTGGACGGGTGCTGGGCCGGCATCACGCCGCCTGTGCAGCACCGGAGCAACCCGCGTGTGGGAATGAGGCGGCTGGGGAGTGCGGCGGCGACGGTGGGGCGTGTGCTGCAGGGAGCTGGACGTGGACGACGCGTGCCAGATGCTGACGCTGCTCGCGCGCCTCTCCACGTGCCTCACGGCGTGCATGCCGCTGCGCCTCGCGGCCGCGTCGGAGCTGGTGCAGGTCGCGCTGCACTTCCTCAACTTTGAGGGCCGCCACCTCTTCATGTCGATGTCGCAGCTGCAGCTCGCGCAGGTCGAGAAGTTCTTCGACCTTTCGCCCGACGTCGCGAAGAAGGTGCTCGGGCCGATGGAGGCGTCCCTCAAGCAGAGCGACGAGCTGGCCAAGTACATGCGCTTCTGCCAGCAGATCATCCACACGTCCACCAACGCCACCGACCTCAAGGTGCCGCCCCCCCCCCCCCACCACCACTTGCAAATCGTCGTTGCACGCTTGGCAATCATTCGTTGGGGCCGGCATGGGAGAGTGGATCCTGAAACCTCTGGTTCACGCGTTCCGGTATGGCTGCATACGCAGCGAATTCCGGGGTGAGCCGTGGAGGCGGCTTTGCCCACGAGCGGCATGCGTGGTTGCGGGGCGTGCGGGGACCTGCGGCGGCGTGTGCAGGCCGCGTGTGACGCCGACTTCGTGCAAGCGATGCGAGACCACGCCAACGGCACCATCGTGGATCCCCCGCCTGTGCCGCCGATGCCGGAGCCGGAGCCGGAGCCGGAGCCTGAACCTGAGCTGGAGCCGGAGGAGGAGTCTGAGACTGAGGAGGAGGAGGAGCCCGAAGAGGAGGAGCCGGATGAGGAGCCGGAGCCGCCTGCGCCGCTGCCGGACCTCATGGATCTCGGCAGCCCAACCGCCGTGGAGGTGTGCAACCTGCGCCCGCCTCCTCTCTGCGTGTGCCGCCTTGACACCCTGCAAACCTGCGTGAGGCACTGCAGCAGCGCGTTGTGTTGCGGTTGCATAGCCCGGCGCTGCGGTGCCTTGCACAGGCCGACTGGCCGCCGGGAGATTTTGGCATGATTATGAATGCGTGAGGAGGACGCAGGGCGTGCAGGGCAGCAGAGATGTGGCGGCTGCCGAGGAGGAGGAAGATGTCCTTGCGGACCTCTGGAAGCCCTCCCCGCAGCAGCCGCAGCAGCAGTATGCGGGGCAGCCGTACCCCGGTCAGCAGTACCACGGGCAGCCGTACCACGGGCAGCCGTACCACGGGCAGCAGTACCACGGGCACACGGCGTTCGGCCCGCCGCCGCCGGGTCCGGCCCCCGCCGTGAACCCCTTCATGATGCCGCCGACGGGCCAGGTCATCCCGACCGATACTTTCCTGGCGGGGCCGACAGGGTTTGGCGGGGCAGCCACGGGCGGCACGGGCGCGTCGCTCCTGATGCCTGCGGCGCCTGCAGCCGCCGCTCCTGTGGCAGACCCCAACCGCGGCATGGCGGCGGCGGGGGGTGCGCCGTCCGCGACCAACCCCTTCGCGCAAGCGATGATCACCGGCGGCCTCGACGACCTGTCCGTGGGCGCCCTGGGGATCATCTCCGACAAGAAGGAGGAGGGCCCAAAGGCGCCGATGCGCGCCAGCCTCACCGGCGCGGCCGTGCCGATGGCCACAGCGCACAGCATGCACTCCACCGGCGCGGTGACGGGCGGGTCTGCGGCGTCGGTGTCGACGGCGTCAGCGGCCGGAGGCGCACCGGCACAGCCGTTCGGCGGCCCGCAGGCGCCCGGCGGCGCGCCGCCTGGTGGCCACTTCCAGCAGCAGGCGTACTCCGGCGGCGTGACTGGCTACAACAATTACGTTGGCCAGCCGACCGGGCAGGCGCCGTACTATACGCAACCGACCGGCTACAACGGCTACAACACCGGGTACGTCCAGCAGCCAGCGTACGGGCAGGGTTACAACGGGTACGGCCAGCAGCCCGGGTACGGCCAGCCGCAGGCGGGGTACGGCCAGCCGCAGGCGGGGTATGGGCAGCCTGGCGCGTACGGGCAGCGCATGCCGTACCAGGCCGCCGCGACTGGGCAGCCCGGCATGGGCCACCAGCAGCCGCCGATGATGGGGGGCCCGCAGTACGGTGCAGCCGCCACGGGCCCGGCGGCGCCAACGGCAGGATGGACCAACACGTTTGCGCAGTAGCACCGAGCGCGTAGAGCCTAGGTTTTGAGACGGACGTGTCAGCAGGCGGGCGCGTCTGGAGCTCAGCCGTTTAGTGTGTGTGTGTGTGTGTGTGACTCGGCACACCCTGAGCTTCTGCCGGGGAGGCTCCGCTGCAGTCTCGATCTCCTGCGGGTGGGGGAGTGCTGCCAGTGTTTGGACTTTGCCCCGCTGTGCGGTTAACAAATGATGGTGCTGTCGTCAGAGCATGCGTGCGTGCAGCTGCTGCATCATGCCGCGGGCGATGCTCCTGATGGATGCTATTAGCTTTATTTACTCGATTGCCACTCTGTTCCACCCAAAGCCCGGCGCCTTGCTGGCGGTGCAGCTCGCATGTGTGGCGCATTGCATGTGCAGAGCTGGCTCAGTGGTTGTAGATGGATGCCATGCCAATCATGCTAAAACCCAGTCATTGCAAGCCTCCCTCTGGCAGAACTGTAGTCGAGGACGAACCTGTGGACAGGATGCCACTGCACAGCTCATGATGTCTTGGGGAACTGGCAAGACACGCGGGTGGAGTGCCCCGGCATGAGCAGAATCTTGCTCAGATTTATGCACAAGCACCAAGCATACTGCACCGATTCAAAGCCACTTGAATATGGAATACGTCAAGTTTCGAACTGAAGTTGGTGCACAAGTGTGTGCATGATTCCTCCTAAAACAAAAGGGCATGAGCACAACTGCGGACGACGCCGTGTCACAGGCTTCCACCTGCTGATCCACCGGCCCAAGTAAATTTCTGAGTCAATTCCGACTCCAACAGTGACCGACTGATCTATCATAAGCACGCGCATGTCACCTGCTCTACATTTACCAGCTCTGCTGTTGTGCCACCTGCACTACACAGATCGGCCGCTCACCATACCAATAAGTTCCCATTGGCAGCTATGTGGCAGTGTGTGCACATCAGCGTTAAGGGGCTGCTGGTGTTGTTGGCACGTGCGTGGACTCCTGCCGGGAGATGTCAGTGCGCCTCTGCTTGCCTCCAGGCATTCGCGAGACCCACCAGGAGCTTCCAAGTTCCACTGCACATTCTGCCAGGCAGCATCTGGGCTGGAGCCACGGTAGGCACAGTACTGGGCACAACAGCTGGACACTCTGCGCGAGGCACAAGGCAGGTTCTGTTCAGCTTGATTTTGAAGGGCAGAGGCTTCTTTCAGCCATGGCGCATCACAACACTCGTGCCGCTAGACCAAACGCCCATCGTTCCTGCTTGTCATGCGGCCACAACTTCAAACTCACCCGGACAACGAGGTGCTGCTGGCCACCCTTGCACCCAGGCCTTGGAAAATGCCTCCTTCCTGAAGAGCGAAGCTCGATCCTCATCTCATGGGCTGATCAGCGCGGGGAGGTCAGTGTACGGGTTGGCCCCATATGCATGATGGCAATGCCAACGTCGGCAGCCAGTACTGATAGTCCAATCAAATGCATCAAATTGTCCCAGGCACATCTGCAGATGTCCTCGTAGGGTATGGCGAGCAAGTGTCACACTTATGCACAGTGGTCCATCGCGATGTCGGCCTGACAGTGCGAGCCACCGCGCACAAGACCCCACTGTGGCTGTGGTCACCATCACAGGGGCCCACACTCGAGCGCAGTAGCGTGGCCAGGTGCTGGCCGACATGCCGCGATGTGCCCCTGATTGTTGCTGCGTGCGACGGTATCCTTGCAGCCACGGCTTGTGTGCATGGTCTCGGGTGGTGGGCCGTTGCTCGGTGCGTGGGCAGTGTCGTGAATTAGCCATGCCTTGTGTGCATGGATGCTTCGTCAGGCCGCCCCCGTGTTTGTCTCTGCGCCACCGGGAGGCACCCGGGCGACATCCGCAACAGACTGCACGGCGCTGTCGTTGACAGTGGGGACTGTTCTCAAGGAGCTGGCCAGCGCAGCTCAACGTGCATGTACGCGTGCCGGTTGCTGTTCGAGATGTGGCGGTATCTGGTGCCGTGACTGCATTCACGCGCAGGCGGGAGGCCAGCGGCCGTCACCGCTCCGTGGCACCACGACCGCGGCCGCAAACAGGTGATGCGTCTTTCTGACACGTGATGATGGCGAGCCGGTCGCACTTACATGCATTGCACAGGGGCACGCGTCTCCAGAATACCTGCAGACTGCATCACCAGCACCCCCATCTCAGAACCACCTCGGCCGCAGCGGCACCAGGCCAGCGCCGTGCAGTGCAGTGCCCACCAGCCGACACCCATCGCCGGAAATCGTCACGCCTCTGCCACCTTGCTCATAGCAAACTCGATGCCGGCAGCCTCCGCCTCGTCGACCTTGTGTACGTCCGGCCCAGACCCTTGCGCACATGTGGGCTTGCCTCCGCCCTTGCCCCCCATGACGGTCAGCACGCTCTTCAGCCAGTCGCTCGCACTCAGTCGCGCGGACATCGCCTTGGGCACCTCGGCAAACGCGGGGCAGCGGCCGGCGTCGGTGTCGGGCGCGAGCAGCAGGCACGCGAGGCCCGGGTGCTTCACGCGGATGCCGCCGGCGGTGTCCGGCAGCGCCTTGCCCGCGATGGACGGCGGCATCGCCACCTGCGCAACCACGAACTGCGCCCCCTTGGCGACGGCGGCGTCGGCGGCGGCGACGGCGGCCTCGCCGGCTGCGGCGGCGGCTGCCGCGATGCGCGCCTTCTTCGCCTTCAGAGCCGTCCTCGCAATCGCCTCGATCTGCACTCAGCCACTGCCCCCTCTGCAGCGCCCAGGCCCGACGGCCATGCCCGGCATCATCGCGGGACTTACCAAGCCACAGCCCACACACACATGTCTCACGCCAAACAGTGCATGGCCAACCACCACGCCAGACGGTGGTGGCTACCATGTCGGACGCGGGGGTGCGTACGCCGTCGTGTGCGCTCATGGAGCGTCTCGTGTGCAGTGCAAACGGCCGCAAAGGCACCTTTGCAGCAGATGTGCGGGTGCGAGGCCATGACAGGGGCGGCAGTGCTGTGGCGACTGACGGGGCCCCGCCACAGGGCGCGGCCGGCAGCACAGCGCAGCAGCCTCACAAACACCAGCCTCCGCTGCACCTGTGCCTTCGTGCACTGCTATCGCAGCCACTGCGGACACTTCCTGCTGGTTGAAGCGGCATGTCGACGTGTCGCACTCGTGGCAGCTGTGTGCAGCGCGCGACAGCCCATGGGAGGTGGCAAGCATCAGCACTGCATCAGCACTGCATCAGCGCTGAATCAGCACTGCACACGCGCGGGCGTCGCGAGGGCGAGCGCTCGGCAGTGCGGGAGGAGGGGGCGTGCGCACCCGGGCCTTGAGGGCGGCGCGGCTGGGGGCGGGCATGACGTCATCGCGGTCGACGGCGTCCTTGAGGCCGCTCACCCCGCCCTCCGCAGGGTCCTCCTGTGCCTCGAGAGCCGCCACCTGGGTCGCGACCTCCTCCGCGCGCGCGAACGCCTGCTTCGCCTTGTCGCCTGTCACCGCCACAATGCGCCGCACACCTGCACCACGTCGCACCTCCCGTCCTGATGGATACAGCAATGCAACTGTACGTCGCCTGTGTCATGCAGAGCCCATGGGTTGTTTGTTCGCCCTCCACCACCGGCGGTTCGCGAGGGAAGGCGCGGGGCATGGCCGGCTACTTCGGGCTCGAGTTAACTAGTCGGCCTTGAATGACTGGATTCGGCTCCTCGACCAGCCGCTGCGGGGAAGGCGCGCTCCCCGCGGCGGTGCCACGTGCATGCATGCATATGGAGCCATTGGGCAGGGTGCCGCCTGCTGGGGGGCTGCCGGTGCGGCACGGCGCCGGCGGACGGGGTTGCCCACATGCACGCAGGTAGAGTGACTCCCGATCGAATGGCACACATGCGGTGGCCGCCGGGAGTCGGGGTAGGCTGCGGCGGGGGCAGACGCACCCTGGGCGATGCCGCTCTCGGAGATGATGGCAAAGTCGAGCGCGTCGCCTGTGTTGTCGAGGTGCGTGCCGCCGCAGAACTCGATCGAGTTGGTCGCGTTCTCCTTGTTGTCGGGGTCTGCCAGCAGCGAGTCGACGGCCTTGCCGACGGACACCACCCTCACAGGGTCGGGGTACGCCTGCACCCCACACCAGGCTCCGCAACCGGTCAGGGTGGCAACGGCATGTCGCGTGGCTACCGGTGCGACACAGCCGGTGCGGCGCTGCGGTGATGGCACAGGAGCGAGAGGCAGCTGGTGCAGTCCAGAGCAAGGTGCATGTGGTATGGGTGGAGACCGGCCGCGAGCGCCACATGGTAGAGCGAGACACGGGAACGGCCGCTGCCGGCGCGGGAGTGTATGGCCGCGCGGGGTGGCAGGCGGAGGACCTTTGAGCCGCGGGCGGGGGAGCGGCGTGCAGCGTGACGCTAGGCAGCAGCCAGAGGTACGGAGGGGCCAGAGACGTGCACACGCATGGGACACGAGGAGGGGGGGAGCGGCGTGCGACGCACCTCGCCAAAGACGGCGCGGAGGCCGTGGATACGCTGCGCGTCCGCCAGCGGCACGACCTGCTTGAAGACGGGCTTCGCGGCGGCGACGCAGTCGCGGCAGATGCGCTGCGCGGCGTCCAGCTGCTCCGGCGTGACCGGCGCCTTGTTCGAGAAGTCAAAGCTGAGCTTGTCGGGCTGCACGACGGAGCCCTTCTGGTCGACGTGCGGGCCGAGGACGTCGCGCAGCGCGTAGTTGAGCACGTGCGTCATCGTGTGGTTCGGGATGATGCGCCCCCGCCGCTCCCAGTCCACCGCGCACCGCGCGCCGTCCCCGACGGCCACCGCCCCCCGCAGCGTGCCCTTGTGCAGCACGAACGACGCGGCCACGACGCAGGACGACACCAGCAGCTCAGCGCCACCCTGCATGCATGCACACCATGAATCCCTGGCACGGCGCAGGCCCACAGCCGCAGGTTGCTGGCGGCGGGGGGGCCACAGGTCCACGCACGCGGCTGCGTTGCCCGAATGCGCACACGCGGGGCACAGCACGGGGCACAGCACGGGGCGCAGCACGGGGCGCAGCACCAGCGGCCTGCACGCAGTGGCAGCCGCGGGGCACAGCAGGAGCGGACCTGCAGCTTGATGGAGCCGGTGTCGGTGACCTGGCCTCCCGACTCCGCGTAGAAGCTCGTCTTGTCGAGGACGATGCCGACGGCGGTTCCGTCCCCGGCGTCAGCGGCGTCGAGGTTGTCGACAAAGCCGTCAGCCGTCATGACCGCCTTGACTGTCGCCGCGGTTTCCCCGCCGATGTCAAACTTGGGCGCGTCGTCGGTGATGGCGATGCCGTTGTCCTTCAGCCACGCCGTCGCGTGCGCCTCGAACTTCAGGCCGTCCGTCACGGCGGCGCGGCCGGCGGCACGCGACCGCTCCTTCGCCTCCGTCATCGCCCTCTCAAACCTGCGCAGCTGCGCATCCCGCTCACGCCAGCACATCCACCGTTTGTGCGGCCGAGAGTCGCAGCCGCGGATGGCATCAAGGTGAGGTGTCGGCCGCCACTAACGCACTGACGCTACTCCGTGACCAGACCAATCAAACACGGCACCAGTGCATGTGGTGGAGCGTCGGCGCCAGGGCAGCGTCAGCACGGTTGGCCTTCAGCAGGGCTACGTGAGGTGCCCATTGCAGCGGAGGGCCGCACCCGGCGGTGTCGACAGTGATGCCGATCTCCTCGGCCATGAGCTCGGTGAGGTCCACGGGGTAGCCAAAGGCGTCGTACAGCTCAAAGACGGTCGCGCCGTCCAGGGTGCCGCCCTTGGGGATGCCGGCAGACTTCTTCACGAAGAACTGTGCGCCCCGCCGCAGCGTCTTGCCGAACGCTGCCTCCTCCTCCTTGATGACCTGCGCCCCCATCGCACTGTCAGGCGTGGCGAGCCAACCCATCCTGGGGTGATGCCCTACCACCGTACTGCAAACGGGGTGGCATGTGGCTGGCCGACGAGCACAGTGTGCAACGTGTACGGCACCGAGTTTGTGGCACCTCGGACTGGGCGGTATTTGAGAGGACAGGGGCCAACAGCTACGCAGAGACACGCGAGAAGGAAGTGAGCATGGCCGCGGGGGCTGCGCACGGTGCGGATGTGGTCCTCCATGGACACGAGCTCCGGGTACACGCCGCCGAGCTGCGCGACGAGCGGCCGCACGAGCTCGCTGAAGAACCCGAGCTTGCCGCCGAGCTTGTCGCCGTAGCGCACGGCGCGACGCAGCACGCGGCGCAGGACATAGTCGCGGCCCTCCGCACCCGGCGCGGCGCCGTCGGCGATCGCAAAGGAGAGGGTGCGGATGTGGTCCGCGACGACGCGGTACGCCATGTCGAGGCCGTCGACGTCGTCTGCGCCGACCTTGTCCGTATACGGCCGCGCCCCTGCACGCCCCGCCTGCCCTCACACGGTTGCGCTTGCCGGCATGGCTGCGACGCGACCAGCGTGGTGTGGACGAGTGTGGCACCTTTTGCCGATCCTCCAGGAACGATGTCAACTTTTCTGCGTGTGTGCGTGACTGCAGCCACGTGCGGTGGCAGCACGGGTCGCGGCATGGACTGCGCCTGCAGGGGCGATCGGAAACGCCCGGCCCGAGTGAGAGGCCAGGGTGGCCGTGGCGCAACCACAGCGGACAAGAGGACTGCCGGCTGCACGCCCCAGGATCGCAGCACGGGAGCGCGGGTGCACCTGGCATGGTCGCAGAGGGTGAACCGCCTGCGCGCCCCACACAACCAACGACTCGTGCAACTTTGTGTGGGTCTGGGCATTGTGGAGGTGCTGCGGCGGATGCGCAGCATGCACAGCACAGGCGGGGCCTGCGCGGAGCGCGCCAGGGGAAGGCGTGTAGGGGCCCCACCGGTGGCGGTGCGGATGGCATCGAAGAGCGGCGCAAAGGCGTCGGTCGCGTAGTTGGACAGCACGCCGGCGAGCACGGAGGAGACGCGCTCGAGGCCCATGCCGGTGTCGACGTGCTTCGCGGGCAGGTCGCGCAGCGAGCCGCCGGCCTCGCGGTTGTACTGGATGAACACCACGTTCCAGATCTCGAGGACGTTCGGGTCGTCCTGGTTGACGAGCTCCGGCACGAGGCGGCCGCCGAGGCGGTCGTAGTGGATCTCAGTGCACGGCCCGCACGGCCCCTGCACCACAGCACACAGCGTGACAGCGCTCCACTGCGCACGCGGTCGTAAGCTGGCAAAGCGTGCTGTGTGCTGCGCTCCGCGGCTGGCAGAGGGGGGCATGCGCACTGCCAGTGGTGTGGTGTGCCACGCTGTGCGATCACAGCGTGCCGGCTGCGCCATCGGCAGAGCGCACGATCACACGCGCAACGCGGCAGTGCCATGCATACGCATCGCACACGCCGGGCATCAGCACAGCGGTGGGGGGGGGGGGGTGACGAGGGTACCTGGTCGCCCATCTCCCAGAAGTTGTCGGCCTTGTTGCCGGGAATGATGCGGTCCTCGGGCAGGAAGCGGCGCCAGAGTTCGCGCGCCTCCTGGTCGGGGGGCAGGCCGAGGCCGTCGTCACCCTCAAAGTACGTCGCGTACAGCCTGTCTGCGGGGAGCTGGTACACCGTCGTCAGCAGCTCCCACGCCCACGCGATCGCCTCGTCCTTGAAGTACTGCACACCGTCCGTGGCCGCTGGCGCAGGCACCCTGGCTTGAATGCCGCGCGGCATGTGTGCTCCGAGCGAGCGGTGGGGGTTGGCAGTGCAGGGGTGCACGGGGGGGGCGCATGCTGCACCGCCCCGGCGCGGTGGTGGGGGCATGCATGGGAGCGTGCAACCAATGCGTCGCCGAGCGGCGGTGGTGTGGGAATCAGAGTGTCAGATGCGGGCGGGCGGTGTGAGCAACGCGGGCGGGGCGGAGGCTGCGCTGCTGCGGCTGTAAACAGCCGGCCCAGGGTGCGACGCGGTGGGGGCGCGTGGGGGGGGGGGGGTGCGACGCGGTGGGGGCGCGTGGGCCCTGGGTCTGCCTCGTGCGCCCGGAAAGAACTCGACTATCGATGCATTGTGTTCAGAACGGCGGAGCGACCTGGGCAGAGGTGACAGCTGTGAGGATGGCGGTAGCGGGGGTAGCGGGCGCGAAGGCAATGGGAGGCCCCGCACAGGCATGCATGCGTGACACAGCAGCTGCACAGGAATGGGTGACACAGCAGCTGCACAGGCATGCGTGACACAGCAGCTGCACAGGCATGCGTGACACAGCAGCTGCACAGGAATGGGTGACACAGCAGCTGCACAGGAATGGGTGACACAGCAGCTGCACAGGAATGGGTGACAGAGCAGCTGCACAGGCATGCGTGACACAGCAGCTGCGCAGGAATGCGTGACACAGCAGCTGCGCAGGAATGGGTGACACAGCAGCTGCACAGGCATGCGTGACACAGCAGCTGCGCAGGAATGGGTGACACAGCAGCTGCACAGGAATGGGTGACACAGCAGCTGCACAGGAATGGGTGACACAGCAGCTGCACAGGCATGGGTGACACAGCAGCTGCACAGGCATGCGTGACACAGCAGCTGCACAGGCATGCGTGACACAGCAGCTGCACAGCGGCCGAGGGAAGAGGAGCGGAGGGTGGGGTGGAGCAACACCTTGCCGAAGGACCAGTTGCCGAGCATCTCAAAAAAGGTGTGGTGGTAGACGTCCTTGCCGACGTCGTCGAGGTCGTTGTGCTTGCCGCCGGCGCGGATGCACTTCTGCGAGTTGGCGGCGCAGGTGAGCTGCGCCAGGGGCGTCGCGGGGTCGGCGGTGCCGAGGAAGATGGCCTTGTACTGGTTCATGCCGGCGTTGGTGAAGAGCAGCGTGGGGTCGTTGAGGGGCACCACCGGCGACGACGGCCAGAACGGGTGGCCCTTGCGGACCTCATAGAACTGCATGCAGGGGCGAGGCGTCGGCGGCCGGCACAGACGGACGAAGCGCTGCGCGCGAGCGCCTGGCCATGGGCCATGTGTGGCCGCGAAACTACCTGATTTGGGGCCGTGTGAACCCTCACCGAGCGCCATGGGAGAGCCCGGCGTGTGCACCTATTGCGAGATTGTGGTCGGCTTGTGCTGGAGCCTCTGGTTGAGTGGTTTGTGGAGTGGCGCGTTTGGCATCGTCTCGTGTGGCACAGCAGCAAACGAGAGGGCTCTGCAGAGTCATACGAAAAATGCAGTTCTCCTGGTGGCGACCGGGCGTGTACCTCGATGAAAGCAGCCCTAGTGCGAGCTGTTGTCCACTGGGGGGCGACAGCCGTCATGAACGCCTCTGCCTCTGCTGATGCATCCGCACTCGCTGCTGGACACTCCAAGGTGCCCCACAGAGCCTTCAGCTTGCCGTCTGCGTAGACGCTCGATGCCAGTGTCTTCAGCTTGGGAAACTTGGCTTGAACGTCTGGCGTGAAAGCCTGCAGGAACGCCAATGCAAGTTCTCAGTAAAGACTCGCGACCCTGGGACTCCTCCGGAACAGCAACGCACCGCCTTATAAAATCCGGCCATGGCAGCTGCGTAGGCAACGTCCGCGGCGGTGATTGCTGTTCCCCCCAGGAATGCCTGGCCATTTAGAGCCTCCTCGGCTGGCTTAAGAAGCGCGACAATTTCATCGGCCAGCGCAGGTCGCTGAGGGGAGTCAGCAAGCAGCCATGCATTGACTTTCGCACACAGTTCACTGCTCGCGCTGAACCACTGCTTGATCTTCTGACCGGCACCGGCAGGTGTGGACAGCGGCTTGGCGAGTTCCTCAAGGATGTCCTCGTCCGTAATGAGGATATGATCTTTCAGCTCGAGCACTGGATACTGCACGAAAATCATGCATGTAATATTTCCATCTACATGATCGAGACATCCAGGTAGCAAAAAACACGACCATCCTCTCCCGCACCTTCCCATCATTCGACAGTCCCTTGAACGCCGCCGTATGCTCCGTCAGGCCGGGTGTAAACGGTGTTTTATCCAATTCACAGCCGGAGTATTGCCCCACAGCAAGTGCCGGCAGCGCCAGCACGCCGGCACCGTGCAGCTTCATGTCTTCGCAGTCGGTGAACCACAACTAAACCACTGCAACACAAAGCGTGCACAAACAACGGTGGGAGAATTGACGTAAATCATAAATTTGGTGCCAAGTCCGCAACGTATTTAGGTGAAACCAACACCGTCCCACATCGAAGTACTGCATGCTTGGAGGAAGTCGCACCTCAAGCCACGCAGCTGTTCGTTACAGAAGACCAGGTTGATACTTTCAGCATACACACGACGAACTCGGCATTACCCCGGCACAGCTGAAATTTCAGAATCATGCTCCATCTCGAATTGCCAGTGATGCAGTGGGAAGCCATCACAGGGCAAGCAATGGGATACTCGTAGGGAGTGAAACATGTTGCTGAGGAAGACACATGCTAGCGTTGCACAAACATGAAGATGATGCGTTTAGCTGGATCAGGTCACCACATTTCAGTGGCGAGACGCCTTATTTGTTCTACTCTTGCCACTCATACCACACCCATCACCAGACATTGTCAGGAAACCCATCCTGTCCCGGTGTGTGCATGAATCAGTTGTGATAAGTATCCATGGTATATATGGAAAAGCATGGAGCGGGCAACCTCTGCCCAAAATGCGACTCCTGCACTGCACTCCAGACACTCTTCTAGCAGCCCGCATTGATTCTAGTTTGCTGTCCACAGGGAGCACAGAATTGTGCATAGCTACCCACAGTAGACCTTAATGCGGCACAGCTACCTAGGCCACAACCGCTGCAGTTGAGAGCACATTGTCCAGTGCATTCCTGACCTCGCCAAACACATCATCTGGCGACTGCTCTGATGAGATCGAGAACACCTTGCCCTCCTTGTCAAACTCCTCGACAACAGGCTTGGACTGCTCCACGAACGTATGGAAGCGCTTCACAATAGTCTCCTCGTTGTCATCAGCACGGCCGCTGGTCTGGCCCCGGGCCAGCAGTCGCTCACGCATCACCTCTTCAGAGCAATCAAAGAAGAGCACCGCAGTGCAGGGCTGGATGGATTTCTCAAACGCAATTGCCTGATCCATTGCACGGGGGAAGCCGTCGATTAGGAACGTCTTACCCCCACAGCCGACCATCGCGTCCTTGAGCAGCCCAATGGTGGTCTCCATGGGCACAAGCTTGCCCTCCTTCATGATAGCCTCCAGATCAGTGTTGCCACTCTTTACCGCATCACGCAGCAGATCTCCAGCACTGAAGTGGTGGACCCCGTCATATGTCGCAATGATCTTCTCACACTGTGTTCCCTTGCCAGAGCCAGGTCCACCCAGCACAAACACGATCTTGGAACCATCCGGCAGGTCTGCCGCTGGAGCCACCTCTTCCGCATGCGCAGGTGCCGGCTCTGCTACAGACGCAGTGACACCGCGCAACGTGCCATCTAGGGCCACCTTCACCTCAGCAAACACGGAGTCGGGCGCCTGCATGGATGATATGTCAAAGCACTTGCCCTGCTTCTTGAACTCCTCGACGACTGGCTTGGACTGCTCCACGAAAGTGCGGAAGCGTTTTACGATCGTCTCCTCGTTGTCATCAGCACGGCCGCTGGTCTCGCCGCGAGCCAGCAGCCGCTCACGCATAACCTCCTCAGAGCAGTCAAAGAACAGCACAGCGAAGCATGGCTTGATACCACTCTCAAACGCTTCTGCCTGGTCCAGGGCACGTGGGAAGCCATCGATCAGGAACGTCTTGCCGCCAGACTTGATCATTGCGTCCTTGAGCAGCCCAATGGTGGTCTCCATGGGCACGAGCTTGCCCTCCTTCATGATGCCTTCAAGCTCAGTGTTGCCATTCTTCACCGCATCGCGCAAAAGATCGCCTACACACAGGTAATCATCAACACGATTTCCCTGGTTTTGCTCGCATGGG
The DNA here is from genome assembly GCA_032360965.1 of Ulva armoricana. Classification (NCBI taxonomy): domain Eukaryota; kingdom Viridiplantae; phylum Chlorophyta; class Ulvophyceae; order Ulvales; family Ulvaceae; genus Ulva; species Ulva armoricana. The sequence continues at coordinate 3,364,598 of JAUMHO010000006.1, forward strand.
TTGGTATGGCGTGTCGGTGACACAGCAGGTACAGAGCTGTAGGTGGCCACAAGACAGCAATAGCTGCCGTGCAACATGCCTAGCAGCCATCGAAGACTGTCTAGACTCGCATTGCAGATGGTACCACGCCGTGCATACCTGCACTGAAGTGATGCACATCACAGTCAGAGTACTCGGCCAGGATCTTCTCGCACTGTGTGCCTTTGCCAGAGCCAGGCCCACCAAGAACGAAAATGATCTTACAGTCCTCTGGAAGAGTTGCTTCTGGAGTCGTGGCTTCTGCAGATGAGGTCTGTGGCACTGCAGCCTCTGGTGCGGGTGCAGCCTCAGGCACGGGCTTCTCAGCTGTTTGCACTGGCAGCTCGGGCAACCGCACAGATATGGCCGCAGCCACCTTCGCAAACACAGCGTCAGGGGTATCGACAGCTGAAATTTCAGCACATTTGCCTTCTGTCTGCAAAACAGTCCCTGATGAAACTTAGTGACAAAGAGGTTGTGGCAAACAACTTCCGAGAAGCAAATGCGCAAGCCTGTACCTTGTACCGTTCAATAACGGGCTTGGACTGCTCCACAAAAGTGTGGAAACGCTTGACAATGGTCTCCTCATTATCATCAGCACGGCCGCTTGTCTGGCCACGTGCAAGGAGGCGCTCACGCATGACCTCCTCAGGACACTCAAATGCAAGGACCATGTCGCATGGCTTGATCTGCACAGGATGGCACATCTTGTGTCATCCAGCGCTGCCTGAAATGCTTGGCTTCGCCTTTGTTTCATCCCCTAAGCAGCAGAATGTTGAGCCTGGTCACTGAACTCATTGTTAGAGACCAGCATACCTGCGCCTCAAAAGCTTCAGCTTGATCTAAAGCACGCGGGAAGCCATCAATGAGGAAAACAGAGCCACCAGATTTGATCATGGCCTCCTTCAGAAGACCGATGGTAACATCCATAGGAACTAGCTTGCCTTCTTTCATGATGGCCTCCAGTTCTGTATTCCCCTCCTTGACCGCCGCGCGCAACAAATCGCCAGCACTGAAGTGGTGTACACCCGAGTAACTGCACTGTCAACATGTTCAGGGAATGCATTGTCGAATGCGAGTCAGTACCAATACTGTCTGGTGTCTACTGAGTATCTCCAAATGAACATCAAGAGGTCCTTTGTGCGAATCTAATGATGCACTTTTTCCACGATCCCGATGACTTGCACGAACCAGCTCTGCCAGTGTGCGAGATGCAGGTTGGGGGAAACAGACAGAATACATGAAATCACTATAAACACATACATGCATCGTATGCAGTATCCAGTAGTGCGTGTCTGCTGGATTCGTCATTGCCACCCGTCCGTGGGCCTGGCGGGGAGTCCCTTTGAGCGGACTGAAAGCATGCAACGCCGAAGTGTGCAATATACCCATGCAAAATAAAGGAACTACGTTGATACACTGAAGAATGCCTATCTAGCACATGGTGGAACGCAGCAGTATTGCGTGGCAGCATGGTTTGAACTGTTCCTGGACGAGAACGAACTGTGGTCGCGTTTGCCAGACGCTTTGTAGCTCTAAGATCATAGCTGGGGCAAACCTTTGAAGTATCTTGTCACATTGCGTTCCCTTACCGGAGCCTGGCCCTCCTAGAACGAAAATGATGTTGGCCGAGGCAAGTGCCGATGACCCGGACTTTTCTGCAACCGCACCGTTGCTCTTGCCCGCCATCGCTGCATCCATATTCTTCGGTTCAATGGGCATCTGCGCAGGCGCACTGCCTTCCTTTGACGGGGTACATCCCATTGTTGGGCCTGTTCTTAAGCAGTAGTGCCGAACGTCTGAAGACCTGCCCTCGCGCAAGCTGTCAGCCGAGGCCACTCCATAGCCATCGTTTATGTCGATTCTTCTCGAGCATTATCCTTTGTCATCGAATGCCGCGCGTCCGGACAGTGCTGCATGTCATTTGTGGCGTGGGTGGACTAGTTCCCCCAAGGGCGAACATGCTGAGGCAGCCGAACACCAATGCGATCCGGCTCGTTTGGAACACCATGCAGGCCCTCAAGCATGAATTTCAAAATAAGAAATGAACTCCTTGTTGTCGTTCCTTCTACCACGCTACTGCCGTTGTGATTCTAGCCCCCCAGCGAAATTTGTGAGCAAGAATGGCCGCTGCACGCTTCATATCCGGCCGCCGTGTCGTTCAGCAAACCCGCAAAGCCAATGTTGCTCGCTCAAGCAAATTGGTCGTCCGCGCGGGTGCGGAGCGGGTGACGCAGTCCAAGGACGACGTCATTGTGTCCCCGTCCATCCTCTCGGCCAACTTTGCAAACCTCGGGGACCAGGTATGTCGACTAGACATGCAATGTCGGTGATTTGGTATCTCAACCGTTGATCACCGTGCGCATATTGTTCAGATTCGCTGTGGCGATGGCGCACGTTCAGCCCGCACCACGTGGTCATGATATGTAGCCGCAAGAGCATGTACCTGGAAGCAAACCCTTGTGATAGCTTAGACACCTGTAATGTTTGATTATACCAGCCTTGCTGGCCAATACAGCGCCTGGCCATTGTCGGCAGACGGTCATGCCTCTGCGGCCGGCTGTACACTAGCTTCGGACATGCTCCCGCGCAGACTTGCACCTATACGTTGCATGCCATATTTGATAAGGCAGCCCTATTTGTTGTTAAGTTTGGGTTTGTACAAATCACAGCGTTATGGCGAAGGTTTTCCGTCCTCTATGACCACCGCACGCGCTGCAAAAGACGATGTTGACCGGACCCCCGCGGTGTGAAAACCATCGGTTAGTCCTACTGAAAGAACTAGTGTTCACATGCTGGGTGTCGTCAAATCAGCAATCGCGAATACTCTCCTGCGTCGGGAGCCACCCGGACCACGCCGGAAGCTTTGCATTGCATGGCACAATTTAAACCCTGTGCGAGACTGAAATAACCGACCAGGTACAACAGTCCCACTAAAGTGTCGCGACAAATGTGTTGCAATTACAGGTCAAGGCCATTGACGAGGCTGGCTGCGACTGGATCCATGTTGACGTCATGGATGGCCGTTTCGTCCCCAACATCACCATCGGACCCCTGGTTGTGGATGCCCTCCGCCCCGTAACTGAGAAGCCCCTAGACGTGCATCTGGTGCGCCTGTCCCCAGACTGCAGTGCAGGCCCACAGCCAGTTTGCCATCGTCTGCCAATGTCTTTGCGTGCCGCAGATGATCGTCGAGCCAGAGCTGCGTGTGCCGGACTTCGCCAAGGCGGGTGCGGACATCATCTCCGTGCATGCCGAGGTCGCGTCGACGATCCACCTGCATCGCAGCCTGAACATGATCAAGGATCTCGGCTGCCTGTCGGGTGCCGTGCTCAACCCCGGCACGCCCCTGTCCGCCATCGAGGAGGTCCTCGAGGTGCTCGACCTCGTGCTCATCATGAGCGTCAACCCCGGGTTTGGTGGCCAGGCCTTCATCGAGAGCCAGGTCGACAAGATCCGCCGATTGAAGACAATGTGTGCAGAGAAGGTGCTGCCTCCCCTCTGCCACTCGCGGCCCATCCGCCTGCAGTGATGGCCCGGTCACCCTGTGACTATCTGCGTCTGTTATGATGCACACCGGGAACTGGAGCACGAGAGCACCAGATGCCTTGATCCAGGGAGTCGATCGGTCTGGGTGTGACCGTCCACCTTCGACCGGCACATCTGACTGCCGACTCCCACGCTCTAGGTGATCTCAGAAGTCTGCATTTGATGCCGCCAGGTGGATAGGATGTTGCTGCGCCGATGCGAGTCTGTCAGGTTCACAGAGACCCGTCTGCGGGCACTGTGACGTCAACCACTCATGCATGATACACGTTTTCCAAGGTGGATACATGCATGCGTTTGTGTTGGAAGCCCAGTCTGCGCCGCAGCCGGCGGCTGCTGGCCGGTCCAGAGCAACTCATCAGGGTTGCAGGCCGGCTTGTGCCACCAGTGTCTCGTTCATGCATTGCATCCGTTCACGGGAACGTAGATGAGACTGCGCCGCACGGTCCTGCTGTGTCTGGATGCAGTTCATCTCATTACTGTTGCACCGCCTGTGCCGGTCATGGCTGATGTTGCGTCACGGCTCCGTCTGGTCTCATCTCTGATAGAATGTTGAGGAATGGGAAACCAGTCTTGAAGGCATGCGTGAGTGTGGATGGTGCACAGGTCATCACGTGCAGAGCTGGCCGCAGTCGAATCAGGCTGGTGGAGGTTGGGCGCGTGGACGAGTGCTCTGTGACGTCCATGTTCGTGCGAGGGACCTGCGGCTGATCAGCGTGTGCCTGACGGGCGTGACTGTGCAGGGAGTGAACCCCTGGATTGAGGTGGACGGCGGCGTCGGCCCCGGCAATGCTGGCCTCGTCATCGATGCCGGCGCCAATGCCATCGTTGCGGGCTCTGCTGTCTTTGGCGCTGAGAGCTACGCCGATGCGATTGCCGGCATCAAGTCCAGCAAGAAGTAGCCAGCCACTATCTGCGGCGCTGCCGTCTGTACTTATCCCAGTTTTTCCGCTGTAGGACTTGTTTTCCCACACACAGGTGCAGATGGCCTGTGGTGCGCACGTGCTCGATCGGAACGGGAAACTCGTTGAATGTAAGCCCTTTAGCGGGGTACATGCTCAAAAGCTGGGTCACGTGACCCACACCTGACCTTACATGTTTGAGCGTTGTGAGACATCTGGCACTGAAATGGAACGTGTCACAAACTATAAGAGCACGACACCTCACGACACCCCCACTGAGGCAGGATTGAACTGCATTCCATAACAGGCACACTGGGCGCATCATGGCCTGAATGCGACCATGGGGCCATTATGCGTGTACCTAATTCAGTCGCAGACAATGGGATACATATGCGCTGATAACAAGTATTTGAGAACTTTCATTTGGGGCGCCTGTCGAGACCTGAAGCACGGAAATTCTGCGGTTGTCGCCGATTTTGCCTCCCTTCCAATGCATGCGCCATTGCTTCACGCCTTTCTCATGCGAGGGAATAATGACCTCAGTTCGCCGCATCACATAAAAGTGATTCGTACACTGGCGTGCATTAGGAAGTCCCATTGGTAGATTGTTTCGTTAAACAACTCTGTCTCGGACTGGCCTTGTTCGTGCCCTACAAGCTCTGTCCCAATCCACACACAAGCTTGACTCACTGATCACACCGTTATCGACTTCTTGTCATAGATCATCATGAACGTCATTAAGACAGCGCGGTCGACGAGGTTGCATACAACAGCAGCCTTGGAAAGACGCAGGCCACTCAGCCATCGGAGTTGCACAGTGAGGCATCGTGGCGTTGCAGTGAAGAGCCAAGTCGACGAGGAAATAGAGGATGTCTCTCAAGACATTTGGGACTCTCCTGCTATCGGTATTGCAGTCCAGGTACAATTCGCGCACATGTAAACGCGCCTGCACACATTCGCCAACACGGCTGCCGCATGCACTAGCTGCTGATGTGTACCCCACATTTGCAGATCGGCTTCGCTGCAATATGTGTCGCTGCTATTGCTGCCATTCTGGCGCTTGGCAAGCCAGTGGTGGACTACACCTTCTCAGTTTTCCCTACCGGTGCCTCCTCCCAAGAAGGTCTTTACATCCCGTGAGTGGGACCTGCTCTGCCGAACAATCATCCAGAAGTAGTACATTGACGGTTCCCCTACTTTCGAGGCTGCACGCTGCATTCAAGTATAACAAGCAGTGACGGTCACGATAATTGTATAACAAGACTGTGTCCAGGGCGAGGCAGAATGCGAATTGCAGACAGTCAACTCGAGCAGCCCTACATCATGTGCTTGTAGAGTTGGTACCGTGACAGTGCATGGGATCATGCGTGTAGCTTTTGCGGGTAGTGCACTCTGGACATGATCGGTGGTCATAGTATTGCAGAGATGGTGGTTGGCTCCCACCCATGCAACAGGCACAAGCCCTGCGGCCTGGTTCTTATGAAAGTCTATGAATGCATTTGCATTCATGGGGTATGCTCAATTATCACCAATTGGCACCAATACATGTAACAGGACGGCTGAATATGGTGTAGTGCACCATTGCACCGTCTTCTCGTGTCAGTAAGAGCGTAAATCTTGAATCTGATATAATTTGTTCCCGCACAAAGTGGTCCGTTAAGCTTCTCTGCTGGTCATCTGGACAGCTTGCTGCACACCTGTTCCATCGTTTTCTCGCATCGTCAACACTGTGGCATGCCAACCCAACATGCCGAACACACTCTAACCCCACTGCGCGATGGAATCCGTCAATTGCCGTCGTTGAAATCAATACAGTGGACGACAGATTGCAATACTGTCTTGTTTGCATTCTCCTCTTTCGTGCCGGCCCGACTGTGCAACGCGCTGAATAGTTGTAGACATATACGTTTATAACGAATAAGAAATGACATTGCACAGATATTATATCATCTGCACAGCATTGCAGCTGCATGCAACGTGATCGAAAACTCACCCGCGGAACTCTTAGCACCGAACGCAACTACATCGCCTGACCTGAACGAAAGGTAAACGTGAACGGAGACACAAAAGAATTGCAATTGTGAGTAAAGGTGCGATATGCTATGCACGTGGATTTGTAATTGGATGTCGGAGTTCATTCTGTCGGTCAGTGTTCTTGCGACCGCCAGGCCTGCAGCATAACTGCATGGTGCTTGAAATCATCAAAGACCATGCAGCAATATGCTTTATACATATGGATGCAGGGCTCTGAGATGTATCCGGGGGCCAATTTGCCTGGGCCACCTCCAACAGGCCCCGCAGGTGGTCAACATCACGACTCCCGCGGACACCATAGCTCAGATCAAGGCCGGGGGTTCTATGGGAGACCGAGCAATGCAGATCATAGAGCGTTGCCTCCGCCGCCGGATGTGGGTGGAGCTGCACAGTATGCAGCACGCCGGCCTCGCCCACCACCTCATGGCCCTCCCAGACCACCAGTGGCTCCACCACCTCCTGCTGACTTGGTGCGCCATGAAATTGCAAAAAATCCGAACTCGGTCGCCTCTACATGGCAATGCATACCAACATCATGCCTCAGTCAGTGCATCCCTTGCTCTGCCCCTTCATCAGGCCCGTCCATGAGCTGAATGCTGGCCTGCCCGCCTGTACTAGGTATGCAGTGCGCCTGCAGCATACACACAATCTTACCATAGTGAGATTGCCATATGCGCGGCCACCTCCTACAAAATCGCCCACCACAGCATCTCGAGCTCTGACCAGTGTGGATGAGCATTGCAGGGGTTTGGCAGGCGCCCACCGCCGCACCCAATGTCGCAGGGCAACCCAGCAGCAGGCTCATGGGGGCCCCGGGCTTCACCCCCGGGCCCCCCTGGACCTCCCGGGCCTCCAGGCCCCCCCCATCGGGGCCCTCCAAACTACGCTCCCACACAGCAGCCTCACTCAGGGCACTGGCCCCCACAGAACCCCTCACACTATCCAGACGCCCGATACCCCCCCCACAGTGGCGCGCCGCCGCGGCCGCGGGACCCCCAATCAGCGCCTGCGCCACAGGCTGCACCCCATCAGCCGCAGCCCTACCATCCGTACAGCCCCGACCAGCAGCAGCCGTACAGCCCGTACCCCCAGGCCCCCTCAGGCACAGCCGTCTACCCCGGGCCTTCGCAGCACGCGCAGCATTCGCAGTATGCACCGATGCCGCATGCCGCGCAGCACACAGTGCAGTCGCACGAGGCGCAGCAGCATGCGCATCACGCGTACTTGCCGCACATGCATGCCGGGCAGCCGCATGAACACCAAAGCCACTACCACCAGCAGCCCTCTGCCCCCGCAGCGCCCGAGCAGCCGCACCAGCACAGCCAGGCGGCGGTCGCAGCAAACTACAGCGACCCCAACCTCGCAGCAGGTGTGCACCTCTGCACGCCCTGCGGCAGCCCCCTGCCCTGGTGTTCCTGCCGCCTGCCGCAGCCAGGCACGCTGATATGCCCTGGCACTCTCACGGCGCGCTCTGTGCAACGGTAGCCAGGCATCGACATCAGGAATGTGCCCCCGAATCAGAGTTTGCCCGACTTGGTCTGGGGAGGGCCCGGACAGGGGCGTTGCCACCAGGGGCGATTGTCGCATGGCGCCGGCGCCGCTGCAGAGCACAGCAGCGGCACTTCTGGTCGACATGCATGGTCGATATGCATGCATGCTGCAGTGTCTGCCATTTGCCAAGGACGCCCCCCGTGGTAGCGCGAGGCGTCTGTTGCGAATACTCCGAGTTATCAGGCGCGTGCATGCAGGTCAACATGTGGCCGCGATGTCACAGGCATATGGCGTGCAGCAGTACAGCCAGTACCAACAATACCAGCAGCCTGCGGCACACGCGCATGCGGCCCACAGCGCGTACACGGCAGCAGACATGGCTGCGTATGCCCAGCACATGTCGGCCAGCACACCACAGCCGCAGCCTGTGGCGGCTGCGCCTCACACCCCCTCCGCTATAGGAGAGTACCCGGCAGCCGCAGCGGCCGCGGATGCAGCGGCGGCTGCTGCTGCTGCTGCTGCTGCTGCTGCGGCGCCGCCGCCCGCCCCGCCCGAGCCGACTCCGCCGGCGCCAGACGCAGCAGCAGCTGCCGCAGCTGCGGCCGCAGCAGCTGCTGCGGCAGTAGCTGCGGCGGCAAGCTCTACGACCAAACGCAAGGGGACCATCCCGGCGTGGATGCGGGAGGAGCTGATGAAGCGGCAGGCGGTGCGGGCACAGGCGGAGGCAGTGGCCACAGGTGGCACAGCGGAAGCAGCGGGTAGCATGGCAGCAGACGAACAAGCCAAGGATACAGCGGCGCCCGGGGAGGAAGAGGAGGATGTGCCGTGCAGGCCCGGCGGGGCCTCCAGGTGTGCATCCGCACAGCATGCATATCCAGTTTGCCTGTCTCGCCGTTGGGTGGCACAAGAGCTGGATCTCAGCCGCGGCAGACGTGCAGCATGGGGAGAGGGTTTGATCGCATGTATGGCCTTGTCCATTGAGGCAAACACGCTGCGTTCACGATCTTCTGTGGCCAGTTTTGACTGGCATGTGCTATCTGTGGCACTGCCAGGTGCGGGCTTTCGCAGCGGAGTCGGCAGCAGGGCAACTGCCATGCATGCGCACGTGTGAATGCCGCCATCGAGCACAGCAGTTTGCCAGCGAGGGTGACTGAATGGCAGGGCGCCTGTTGCAGGTGGACGCGGGAGGAGGAGGGCGGCAGCGACGACGACGGGGCCCCCGAGGGCGCTGCGGGAACCCTGTCGAAGGCCGTGACTACCAGGGCGTTACGCGACAGCCTCACTGGAATGTTCCGCCGTGTCACTGATGGCCTGTTTGTGTCAATAGCCAAGTGTGCCTTCCTCCCAGCGCTCTGTTGCCACCCATGCATTGTCTCTGCCGGTGCCAAGTTCATCATGGATGCATCCTTCGAGAGGCGTTGTCGAGGAGTACCGTGGCGGTGACGCCTCCACGCACACTCACCCGCAGCGGCGCCTCTGCAGTAAGCATGCAGAGCATGCGTGACGTGGCCTGCATGGGTGCGCAGAATTCTGACATGATGGCATGGCAGCCAGTGCCACCTGTGACCCTGTCTTCACACTGTGACACGGCATCTGCTGCCCAGCCGAGAACAGCATGAGTGTGCACGACAGAAAAACGTGGGATAAAATCGCCAACGGCAAGTGAGCGGCATGCGTGTGCAGGGAGGTATTGCAGGAGGCGCGGGAGGCCGCGGCCGCCGTGGAGCACGCTGCGGCCCCCGGCAGCGACGGCGGCGGCAGCGAAGACGGCGGGGGAGCCCACGGCGACGGCACGGCGACGCCCTCGGACGCCGCGGGCGCCCTCGGCATCCTCGAGTACGGCCGGACGTCCTCGCCCCAGCGCGCACAGCAGGCGAGGGCCACAGACGCCCCAGGGGGCGCGGTGGTTGCGAGTGACGCAGAGCCGCGTGCGGTGGGGGCGGCTGCACCATTGAGTGACGCTGGTTTGCATGGTGGCAATGAAACTGCAAGTGTTCGTATGCATGACTGTCCACCCAGTCCAGGTATGCTCATGCGTGCGCTGGCCGTGCTTGCCTGCCCTGCGGGTGTTGACAGGGCACAGCGCCACGATCGTGTAGACTCAACCGCATGCCTGCTATATGTAGTCGTTTGTGGGTCACATGTCCTGTGTGGGGCACTGTGCATCATGGCAGGCTCATGTCGATGCATGTGGCTGAAGGGGGATCGGCACGGCGTGAAAGTCTGAGTGTGCATGCATGCTACTTGTCGATGTTTCGCGTGCGTGGAGCTGTATCTGATGGATGCGCGGGCTTTTGGTGGTGTTGGTGACATGAGGGGGCATGTGCAGGAGCGGGGCCGCATGGCGAGGCCGGCGCGGCTGGGCCAGTTGGGCCCGCAGAGGACCATGGGGGTGACGAGGCGCCTGTGACAGACTCGCGCATAGCAGGCGCTGCCGCAGATTCCGCCGGTGACAAGGACGTTGCCCCTGTGCCCGACGCGGCTGACGCCGCTGCACCTGGGGGCGGCAGCACCGCCGGATCTCCGCATAGCAGCGGTCGGGCTGGCAGCGCGGACGGCCACGGCGTGTCGGACACGGAGATGCAGGCCGCTGACAGTGCATCACGAGGGCATGGGGAAGAGGAGAGGGGCGGCGGGGGCGAGCCTGGGGCGGATGTGGACGCCGCTCCCGTCGAGCAGTCTGCTGGAGGCGCGGAGAAGCAGCGCCGGGACCGGCGGAGGCAGCGGGAGGAGGAGCGTGAGCAGCGTGACCGGGAGCGCGGAAGGCGAAGTAGCCCGGAGCGGCGGCGCAGTCCGGATGTGGGGGGTCAGCAGCGGACACATGAGCGGAGCCGGGATATGCGACGGGGCACGGAGCGGGACCGTGGGGGTCGGGAGGAGAGGCGGCGGCGGCGTTCGCGCAGCCCCGGCCGTGACGGCAGGGACCGGAGGGGAGCGCGTGACCGTGATGAGACGCGGCCCGGAGGCCGGTACGAGCGCTCGCGGCGGCGGAGCGGCAGCCGGGAGCGCGGGCGACGCGGCGGGCGGCGTGGCAGCCGCAGCGCCAGCATCGGCCGTGACCGCCGCCGCAGTGGTGGCCACAGGCGCAGCCGAAGTCCCCCAAAGCGGAATAGCCGGTATGACAGGTCCCAGAGGTAGCATGCCTGTCACTCGGCGATACTGACGACCTGGCATTGGCAAGGGGGGACTTAGGGTTGGTGCCCATGTGAGTGGTTGCTGCTGTGTGTCATCAGGATCATCAATATGTCACTGGTGACTGAAGCAAGCTGGCTTGTGAGGCAGAGGGCCGCTGCAAGGCAGAGGTGGTACCAAGGCCCTGCGACATGTTTTGGACGTTCGAGGTAGTGTTGCAGAGCTCGTGTGACGGGTTGTCGTGTGCCACGAACAGGCAGCATGCAATGATCGCCATGCGCGTGAGCTGGTAGCTTGAGGTTTCGTATCGAGGCGTTTGTTACCATGCATATGTGCAAGATTGCATGCAATTGCTACCATCGCATGACATCGTAACGCAACCCAGGCTGGCCATTGCGCCTTCGCCAACACCTGAGTCCTGCGTGCAGAAACGAGGAGAGTATGAATTTAGTCCACCGCGAGGCTGCATGTTGCACGAGTGGGCGCTAGATTTCTTGCGCAGAGCGGTAAGCCGTGTAACACAACATGCGTCACAGCGCCCGACGTGTCGACCACGCGAAACTGTGGTAAGTGGGTTGCAACGCACAGTGACACCCCCCTGCCAGTGATCGCCATGAATGTTACATACCCCAAACATTTAGTCGGATCCCAAAGGCTGGTACTGATTGTTGTGGCGCTGCATGCCAGCTCCCTGGAAAACAGCCGCTGACGAGCTTGGTCGATATACTTGGCTGTACGGCAATTCGAGCTTCAAAGTCGGAATTATTTCTGATTCTGGATATTTTACTTGGCAAGATCATCCCGCGGTGCTTCAGCACTTAACAGAGCAGGTATGCCTTTCCTCGTGAGCCCTTCCGAAGCACAAGGTGGCAATGGCTTACCACGACGATTTCTAATAATATGTATGAATACCATTTTTAATTCATTCTGGTAGACCTTGCGGCCAGCAGTGTCGCCGTGCCCAAGCATGATTTTCGCGCGGCACACGGCACTGCGAGGTGGTCGACTTTCTGGTCCCACGGCATGATGCCAGCATATTTTTGTCCATCATTAACATGTACGTCAAATTATATCATATGATGACTTTTCTCTCAGGCATTGGGACTCGTCGTGTTTCTGATGATGGCTGCGGCATGGGCGTAGCTCCGGGAAGTTGGCAGCCCGTCCCTCTCAGGTCAGATCTAGTTTTTAGGACATATTATTACGGTAGTATGTAGAAAGTCGCTTTGAAAGTGTTGTGTTCACGTGCCTCGTCAAGCCCAGGGCAAGCCGGTCGATATCGACGACATAGCTGTTTCGCACATCCGGGGCACACACTACCTCTTGTGGCGCTTGAATGATGGTAAAGAACGCAACCAAACTTCCGCTTCCAAATGAGAATTGTTGTGTCGTTACCATGGTGTATCTTCTTGTAGCCCTCGGATTCGCCCTGTACGCTTGTTCGATGTATGGATTTGTTTGACATCGATTCTCCGACGCCTTGCACTGGCCAGGTTTCAAACAGCCTAGTCCGTTTCTACTCGGTTCTATCGCATGTGCAATAGTCTATGACATTGGACGTTTGCATTGCCTACACGCATCGATAATCTGCTTTGGGCTAAAGCGGAAACAATCTTGCGAACTGCAAGCTGTGAACTTGTGTTTGCGCACCATCCGACCGGCATTGCATGCTGTCTTCTGCAAATATCTGTTATATCAGCCTTCGAATATATTATTACATGCTTTCATCGGCTCTATAAGCTGGGAGATGGTCTGAGGGGCCATCAGGCACTTGATTAATATGATCGTACTTGGCCATCGCTTTGGAACGTGGGCGCTGTCAATTCTGGCACCACGTTCCAGTGAGGCTACGACGTTCGATCACCTCGTTCGCGTACTGGCTAGCAAGGGTTTCGCAGGACACTCGATGATGTAGCTCAATTCATTTTCGACGTCATACCTTGCAGTTCATCATGGTATCACTAGCTGAACACACAACACTCTATTATTGATTTGATATAGGCTCAGATCATGAGCATGCTTATGCAAGCACCACGGTGTGTTGCCACTTCGGGGACGCTGCTTCCAGCGTCATGGACGTGTCGGGAATCACGCCCATGCAGCGTTGCATCAACCTAGCTGCACCTGTGCGCCATGATCCTATATTTTACCTTGAATGCCTACAGATTCAAAACATTGTCTACAACGTCTCCGTACTGTTGCCTGTTACCTTAACAGTGGGTGCCTCTCGACCCGTGCTCTCCTACCTGAGATTATCATACATCTGAACAGAGCCCGCCTTGAAGCTTTTATCACAGCATCAAGAGTCAGTGTAGAGAATATCAAGAATTTTCTCGTTACTGGTGTGTTCAGACCTCTGGCGACCTGACATGACAACCTCAGCGTTGCATGGCAGGTGCTCGTTCCATCATGATTTCAACGGGAGTGACCTTGTCCTATTCGTCTCTTGAAGCAAACGATTTGCTGTGCAACCGTTCCAAGTCTTGTTGAGTGGCCTCCTCGACGCGCTGAACGACTGCCGTCTAGCGGATCGAGAGCCTTAACCAAAGACTACGCAATTTACTCCGAAATCATGTGAATAAAATTATAACAGCTTGCTGTATTCGTTTTGATCAAGCCTGTGGATCGGAGGGTCCAAATTGGTGTACTGGTTGTGGTGCTCTGCACATGCGTCACCGAACGGGCTTGTCATTAATTTGAAGCCAAGCGGTTCGTTTGTATGCAATTGAGTGAACAAGTGGTGCAGAGATGCAAAGTCACAGTATGTGCAGCCGGCCTTGATGAACTGACTGTTTGCTAATGTGTCCCTGCACATCCGGGCCAACTGCGAAGTATGTCGCCTATACATTCTGTACTCCACAGATCACGCAAATTATTGAATGACATATGTTGGCGTGTTAGTGTCTGCTAGTAGATATGATGTTCCGGGGGGTTCCATGGCCGCGACAAGGTTGCGAGCATGCGGGGGCTGCACTGTGCTTGGGGCCTGAGCGTAGCGCAGCGTCACAACACACATGGCAAACGCAAGGCCACGCGAATGCTGTGAGCGTTCTTTACCATTCGAGCATGGACGTATTGCCCTGGTGTTTTCAGTGACATCAGACCCTTCCAGGACGGATCCAACGTCATCAGATTGCCGCCCGCGAGTACCATGCAAGTCAGGCCTCGCGCAAAATTGCACTTCTCCTGAGTGTCAAACGATCTTCTGTGCCACAAACTCGGCCGTTTTGCGGCATAGATCGATTTGTCATGAGCAGTAAACTATTTGCATGCAGCGTCCAGGAGGTTGCCACGAGGGGTACACGCCTGCATATGTATTGTGAGCTATTACATCATGTGCAGATTTGGTAACTTTTCCAAGTTCTGAAACAAGCCGAGGTCAACGACAAGCTGTCTCCTTCACTAGAGTCGCTCGACATGGCTAGTGCCGACGAAGACTCGGCAAAGCAATCAGTGCGGCCCTTTCCTCTCAGGCTTAAGAAGGGCATGTGCTGTGCGTAAGCAAACGGGGCTGTTCTCTGACACAGCTGGTGGTGCAGGTTCGGCGCAGGCCATACAAACGCCCTGCGTCGCAGGAGCTGACGACGTCCACGTCAGGCGATGGAAAGCGTCGAGCAGGCTCCAAGGGCAGTGCTGACGCGGTCGCGGCCGTCGAAGATCCACGCAGCACCACAGGCGAAGGCGTAGATGTCGACAAGACAATCGTAACAGCTGTTCAGGACACGAGCGAGCGCACCTCGATGGCGGCAACCCCGGCAGCGGAACCGTCAGCCACATCTGCTGACAACCCCACCGGCGTCAAGCATGAGCCGGAACCGGACGCGCCTGTCGCAGCTGCCGTCGCAACACCCGTCGCGGCTGACAGTGGCAACCCCGCCGCACAGGCGGGCGCAGACTCTGAGGCCACTGCATCTCCCCCCAACAGTGACAACCCCGCCCGCCCGCACCCCCCCGCCAATCCGGCATGGCCGCCCCCCGCCGCCACTTCCGCTCCAGCAGCCCTCGCGACCCACGCCTCTCTCCCCGACACAGCCCAGGAGGCCATCGGAGGCGCGCAGCAGGTGCTGATGGGAGGCGGCCTGTCCATGTCCGGCGTGGCCGTCGCCGTGGAGCGCGAGCTGGCGCGTGCGGCACAGCAGGGACTGCAGCCACGCCTGCAGGACATCATGAGTGCGCGGGGGGGGGGGGGGGGGGGGGGGGGGGGGGGGGGGGGGGGGGGGGGGGGGGGGG
>JAUMHO010000006.1:3390885-3421658 GCA_032360965.1 Ulva armoricana
ACTGGCGGGAGGGGGCGTCGCTGGCGCTCGTCATTGCCGCCGGCGCGGTGGCGCTCGTCGGCGTCGACGCTGCGGCGAGCGGCATCGTGGCGGAGTACATGGACAGCCCGCCGGGGCGGCTGGTGGTGACGCAGGCCGACCTGCAGAGCGAGTCGCTGCGGATCGAGGCGCTGCGTGTGACAGAGGTCCGCCCGGACGGCGGTGCGCCACAGCCTCCGCCAGGGCAGGCGCAGGCCGCCGGGGCTCAGTGAGGCGCCCGCCATGGGGCGCCCCGAACCCTTGCTCGTGAAGCCCCCGCTCGCGGGCGGCGGGAGGATGTACGCCCGAGAGGGGAGAGCAAGGAGATGAACCGAGAAGCTGATGTCAAGCCGATGTGATGGCTGGGTCCGCTGCGGCCCTTGCTGCAGCGGCGGCATGCCCGGCTGGCTGTGTTTTCCCTGTAGATGCCACCCGCCTGGGCACTCCAGCCGCTTCCCCGGGTGAGGGACATGCCGGTGGCTGCTTTGCTGTAGCCGAGTGTCCAAGGCACGGCAGACTTTGCGTGCAGTGAAATGATCGTCAGACCAATGGAATGGATAAAAATCCGCTAGATTACCATGTGTGGTGTTTCCGATAGAAAGAGGCTGCCTGCAACATGGTGCGTATGAGACCCTGCGACGTGGCATTCGCACAGCCCTCCTCCACCACATCCTACCGCCGCCTCGTGTTGGTGGACGTCATGTCGCGTTGCTGCCACAGTAACGTCTTTTCATGTTGTGCATCCAAACGGCCGGGTCAGTTAGCGTCGGTGCAGTTGCATGCAAAGGCTTGACTCATTCGCAGACCTCCGACCTTGTGCTGACTGTGTCCCCCGCGCCCCTCAGTCGTGGCTATCGCACGTGTCGCGTCAACTGCCGCAACGGAAGGACCCTCGCAGGTCAGGCGTAACCTGCAGGCCATCACGCGTGCGCGGCGATGACCCCGTCCTCTGCCCGACGAGTCACCACTAATCCACCTCGCGTACGGGAGAGAAATTCTGTTGTACACAATCATAATCCCTCCTGACGGCAGTTGAAATCTTCATCACCAGTCTGTACTCAAACAGCCCACAGCCGGGGCCACTCTGGGAAGGTGAACGTGACACGCAGCTACCGCCTGCTTGCCACCTGCGCCTGCAGCGTGTAACGAGGTGCAGGCACCGTGGACCTTGGGCCCGGGGCGGTGTGCGCGACGGCAGCGTGACGCTGCAGTTGCTGCAGCCGCCCACGTCAGTACGACGGCTGGCACACCAACGGCGTACGCACGGCGATGCCTTCCTCTTCGCTCACAAGCTGGCATCAACGGCGGATCTTCTTCGGCGGTGGGGCCCCCTTGCGATGCGCCTGCTACTGTAACAACGCACCAGCTCGTGGTCCCGGTTATCCCGAGATGTCAACGTCCTTGTCGGATATGGCGAGTAAGTAAATGTAAAAGTAAATGTGACACTTACTCGCCATATCCTACAAGGAAGTGCCGCATCTACATCTGCATTTACAGGCCTGTCCCAGCCAACGCGATTCAATCCCATGGATGGACACATTCCGTGCAACCAACCTTGAAGGGATTCATCCCATGCCGTGCAGCCTGCATCCCCCCCCACACTGCACCACCCTCCATGCTGCTGCCATGCTGCTGCCATCGCGTGCATGTCACCCTGCATGCATGCTGCACTCCCTCAGTCTTGAGCGAGTGCAGCCCAAAAATTTTCTATTTTGGAGAGGGAGTGCAGCCCCTTGTCGAGACTCTGATGTCATCAGTGAGGTAACAACCACGAGGAGGCCCGTCGGAACTACTGTTGGCCCCCGCGGTGGCCGCGGTGTTGATGCAGCATGCATGCACCGCCTCTGGGTGCCGCCCGCAGCCCCGTGCCGAGCCGCTGCTGCGGCGCCGCCTGCGCCGACGGACCAGAGCCAGCGCGTCAGCAGCCACCTGTGTCCAGTGCCAGCAGACATTCGCGCATTGTTGTCCGAGGACAATCTGGCAGAGCAGCAGCGCTCCCTGGGGGTGGCCCAGATGCACCCTTGCTGTTCTCATTGACCTACACCACCCAAGACTGGCCCGCAAGCCAGGGCCCCTCCGGAGGGGCTGCCTGTAGAGGATGAGGTGGCCGGCCGGCCGGCAGCGAGCACGCACAGCATGTAAATGTACAGGCGGCAGCCGCTCACGCTGGAGCCTTGCCCCATGTTGTAGTAGCCTAGTCAGTCCTCGACATAACGAGGTACCTGGCCTGAAATGAATAAGAGAGAAAGAGACAGTGCAGTACGAACAGGCAGACTGATCATAGCTGAACAAAGCATATATATGGTGAGGTACTGGTTGGGTACTTCGGACTTTTACTGGGACCTTTTCGGGAATCATTCAGCTGTAACTGCATTGCTCAACGGGACAGGGATCACCTTCGCATTTCTCTAAAGTGCTTCGCCGATCTATATCACCCACCTGGACCGCTCGCAGCGGCTGCTACCCCACCACCTCCGTCCTCGCCTGCTGCGTGCTGTGTGCTGTCCTCATACCCGGGCCTCAAACCGGCAGTGCATCGCGCCGCACAACAGCAAACACCGCGCTTCCACCCGCGGCGGCTGCGCTCGACGGTTTCAGCACTGTGAGAAGTTGTGCGAGGTTGTTCTGTGTCGATGGGCCATTCCCCGCTGGGGCATTGCGGCCGCACAGGGGCGGCAGCATCCACGTCTGGACGAGTGCACGCCGCAGCGCAACGCCACGGAAATACTCCCAGGACCTCCACGAAGCTCGTCAATGTAAATGTAAATGTAAATGTGACACTTACTCGCCGTATCCTACAAGGACCTTGACATCTCCGGATATCCGGGACCACGGGCCATCGTCAATATTAATGATGCCCATCTATCCGAATCGCTGCGAATTGCTTCGTGAAGGACAGCCGAGTCCTCTGGTGTCAACACGTGAGTCGTCTGCAAGAGGATCTTTATAGAGCAACGCTCTGGCTCTGCCGTGCCCGGGTTGCAAACGTACCCTGAGCAGCTGGTTTCGAGGCTACAGGCAGCTTGTCTGTCCTGTGGCTGGCCCCGGATGCTGCGCCCGCACACACTCTTCCATACCCTCAAAGACACGTGCAATTGCCTGAAAACCAGATGTTGACACGACAACAAAAAACAAAACTGCATGGATGAACTGCATGGTTGTCACGCATTGTGCAGGAAGCCAGCGTGAGGCGCGTTTGCCACTGCGCGAAGCCGTCGCCAGCAGTGCACCGGGATGGTCGGTGGCGTGAGGATCCTCGAGCTCTCCCGGGCCGGCGCTCCTGGGGCGCTGTGCACCTGGGCCACGCATGCATGCGGTCGTGACCCGTCGTAACCTCATGCCCGGCGGCGTGTTTCCTCCGTATGCTGTCGGCGCGCGTCGTACCTTACACAGATCCCACCCGGGTACGGCATAATTACGCACACGTGCTTGCATCTCTGTTGGAGGCGCTGCCACACTCGGCAGGCCCACCCGAGCAGCGTCCTCCGCAGGCTCGCGCCACATGCACAACCGGAGCGGATCGGGCGCCGTCCGTGGGACCAGCCGAGGGCAATTGCCTGGAGAGTCTGAATTGACTGGTGCGACTTCGTTGTCGCAGGGGATGTCGCACGGCGAGTGCGATGCAAACGACGCTGGCGCAGGGGTCCATGTGGAAGGTCACCCTCGAGGTCCGAATTGACGGATCCGGAGGCAGGATCTAGAGGCGCAGGGCCGCCGTCCGGTATTAGGTGAGTGACTGAGGGCTGCAGGGCAAATCCGCAGCACGCCTTCGCGCCGCTGCCAGCCCGTGCTGCAGGCCGCGCCTGCGTTCACAATTTGTGCGGGGTTCGAGCCGCACCCGCGACGAGCCGTCAATGAGGCGTCGAACCTCGTTGACCACAACCATCGTCTCCAATGCATATGGTGCCATCTCGGAGATCGAGAGTGCGCGTGTCTTCAAAAACGAGGGCAATGATAAAAAAGCATCGCATGGAGGGATGCATGCACCGGAGACCGCGCTGAGTGGTGCGCCACAGTAACACATCTCCGGTGACGCATCCGACAGTGCGTGAATCTCTCGCACAGGGTGCAGGAGTGATGAGCTGCCTTGGTTCGTAGTTCGAGGGTGTCGGCGGTGCGTACGGGCGACCCCCCGCAGGCCCGATCGATGCGCAAAAAATATCTGCTCAGAATTCAAGCGATGTATATCGCGATGCGGCCAAGAATCTGACGGAGTACGATGCGTAATGGCGTCCACGTATGCGTGCTCAGGCATACGTGGTGCATGCGCGTGGGCCGGGGTCGTTCACGCAGACCCAAACGCGACGCGGCTCAGAGCCATCGATATCGCATCAACGTCAAGAGCGCGATCGCTCTCTCGGATGCTCTCGAACACTCTGTCGACGTCATGCTGTTGACTGTTCCCGATCTCGAGGTTTCGTCGCGCACCGGGTCTCTACAGCGTCCCCACGACGGGCATTCCCGCACCGCAAGTTTACCAGGCGCAGTTCGAGCGCGGGAAGCTTGAAACCATGACTGCGAATATTCCAACCTTGACATGAGGCAGCCACGCCCTCGAGCGACCTCTGCAGAGGTGGACGTGCATACGCAAACTACGTGGCTGGATCCGGCAGCACCCAACAGACGCGGGAGTCAGCGCGAGGGGGTCGCACGCGATGCTGGCATGCGCCTCCTCTCTCGTCTCGTTTCGGATACATACCCGACGAGGCTTGCCACAGGTCGATCGGTGTACGCCCAGCGCTGCAACTGACGTGGTGCATGCTGCCTGGGAATGTCCCACATGGGCTGCCAAGGTGGCGGTTGCAGGCCAGCTTGGCAGCCCAGGTATGCAGCTTGGGTTGCTACACTTGTATCCAGCAGAAAAAGAACACAAATACCGGGAATCTCACCAGACTCAAGCGGCCCCTGGAGGCTGTGCTGTGGCCGATGCCCGTTTGGGTTTGGCGTGATGCCCGATTCCATTTTTTCTTGTTTTTTATGACCGGAATATCTTGAGAGCATCTACATAGCAATACCAGTTCCGGATTTTGGCGTGTTGGGCCCCGTTTTGTGACTGACTCTCAGTCTCAGTCTTGGGCAAGGATCCCTTCAAATCCAGGCTTTCAGAATTCAGATTTTGGTGTTACAGGCCCGAAAACATCCCCGGGTGTCGGGGTTCCAGGCTCGGGTGACCTTTATAGCTGTCCGTGGCTGCAATGCTGCATGCATGTGCAGCATCCCCCAGGAGTGCCCCGCCTGCTGCTGTCGAGCAGCCATGGCCTCACACGGATATGGCGAGTCAGTGTCACATTTACATTCACATTTACATTTACATGTCCCGTGCCACACCGGGGTCGAAAGTCCCTCTGCGGCTACAAGCACAATGTGCCTGCAGCGGCGTGTGCCCGCCCCAAACACTGCGCTGCCGTACATCGGCTGCCACGCCCGGGTTTATGACCTCCCCGGTGAGTTTGATGCCGACCACCCGGAGAAACATCGTTGGCGCCACATTGAGCACCTTGTCACGTCGTGCGCATGCGTCACGCTCCATGCAGGCGATTTCATGTCTCCGCCGAGACTTGTCACATGCCCGGCCGCACGTGCAGTTGTCGATCATGCATTCCCGGTGGGTGGCACCTGCACTGATATCGCAACTGCTTCCACAATCCCCTCTCTCCTCGACCCGATCGTTGCGCTGGAGGGGGTGGCTGCATTGCGGTTACCTCACTGTTGTGGTACTCTTGCTGCTGCTTTTCTAATTGCGGCGTCTGTGTGTGTTGCGTCCTTGTTGGGCTCCTTGCCAGCGTCCTCGGACGTGCGGTGTTCTAACAGTGCGTGCGCTGTCAACTTCCCGGGTTGGTCCTTCCTTCAGGCTTGGCTCACCGGTGTTGCCCCTGGCCCTCTGCGTACTCTCCGCCCGCACTCGGACGAACGTTTCATGGATGCGGTCCCCGCCTCAGTGGATGTGATTGCCCCGTTCGGTTTGTCCGCCCCTTCCCAAGGGGCTGTGGCCGATGCCCGTTTGGGTCTAGCGTGATTCCCCTTTTTCATTGTTCTGCCATGCTAAACGCGCAGCGCAGCGACATGGCGGGATTGGACTTCCACGTCAGACGCGCGGCTAGCGCTGCCGCATTGCTGCCGGCGACTCGACTGCCCGTCGCGTGCAGTGTGGAAATGGTATAAGCTGGCGCATACGGCCAACATGCGCTAGTGATGTGCGTGCACGTGCACGCATGATGCGCGGTACCCGCCACTGCTTTGTGCGCACGCGCGCTGCCTGTGTGCCACATAGGCCCTGTATACCATGGGTACCCATGTCGCCACATATATCCCTACGGGCTGACCAATCCAGGCGTCGTAGCAGCTCCGAGCCCCACGTGCACGCGACGACAAGGAACACTTTTTCGCACGTCAGTAACAAGCCTGGCCTTGTGTTACGAACCGATTACCTGTATCCGCTGACCTTCATGCAAGGTCGCGGCGTTACGTTACGCTGACGAGTAACTGACAACACCATAGCGTATTAGTAACTACGGTAAGCCAGCCCTGAGCATCTTCCACAGCTGTAGCCCTGCAGACGACAATCCCGGCTGTTTACGTACTGCCAACAGGGCATAGGCATGCAGTGACGAGGATGTGTGTACCATGCAAGCTCACATGCCCACCCGCATGTCTGGTTTAGCTATATATAGCACGTATCTGTCGCTGGCACTGTGTGTCGCGGCGCCAGTTCGACCTGCCGTGTTGAGCGCGCGTGGCTGTGTTTTTGCAACTTAATGCTGTCGATCTTGTTCATCACCTACGAATACAGCGAGAGCACGTTCAGTGGCAACGGCGTGTACGCGGTGTCACAAGTGCGCGCTCTTGCGTCGCTCGGGCATGAGGTCACGGTCGTGGCTGCAAGGCCCGGCGGACCGAAGGGAGCAGATCATAACAGCATATGGGTGCGTTCCTGGCTTACGTGCCTCCTGAACCTTGGACGGCTGGCGTCTTGCAAGGTGGATGGCCACATGTCTCCGTTGTGCACTGCAACATGTTGGGCTTTGACTATGGCCACATACACGCCCTTCCAGGGGCCAATGGAGGTCGGAGCACGTTAACATGAAACTATGTAATGATGCATGTCACTTGGGCACATCGTGGACCAACCGCCTTGAGAGGGCTGTGCCTTCAAGAAATTTAGAGCATGCTGTCGTCACCGGCGTACGTGGTGCGTGCACGCTTTGCACTCCAGATGCCAGCAACCTATTGCATAATGATCTTTCGTCACTGTTTTACAGGTGGACGTCCCGGAGGAGCGCTGGGGGGTGCTGAATAGCAGCTGTGCATGGCAGGTCTTCGCCTCAGGAGCAGCAGAAGCCATCACTCACCTCATCGCCGAGAGAAGTGCAGCCGCGGCATCACCAGCGTTTCCATTTGACGTCGTGCTGTGTGTGGATTGGCACGCCGCTTTGGCGTGGCGGAGTGTGCGCCAGGCTAGTGCAGCTGCACGCACCGCCCCATGGGCGTTCCTCAACTATCGGATGTTCTCTCGCGACGAAAAGGATTCCCAGGTGTGGCCTGCCCTCCCTCCTTCCAGCTCCACCTGAGGCATGCGCAACCGTCCCTACACACCCCCCTCTGCCTCAATTTCAGATGCAAAGGCGTAGCTGCTCGTACCTTTGAACAGTCACCTGCAGCGCTCCACCAGAGGTACCAGGCAGCACACACTCCACATCTTCAGGAGACGGCCATCACGGCCAATGTTGCCAGCACACAGGCTGCATCAGCCTCATGCATGCACCCAAGCGGCTGGCACCAGCCGTGCTGGTCCCTCAGCGTGTCACGGGGCCTGGCACACATCGTGCGACCCGCTCTCCACGTCGGAGAGGAGGAGGAGGAGCACGTGACTCTGTGTAGCAGGGGCCCCTGGAGGCAGAGGAGTGGGCGGTGCAGAGGGCGCCGCTGACCATCACCCTCAGCAGCGCAGACCAGCAGTATGCGGCTGCGCAAGGCTGGCGCGCCGCCGGCCGGCCGTGTCCGTGTGTGCCACCCGGCATCCGTGCCGACGTCGCCGCGCTGCCCCTCCCCGCCGACGTCTCCCCGCCGACCACCGTGCGCCCCTCAGCCACGCACCCTCCACACCACGCGCCTCTGCCTCGGCACCCGATGACACCCCTCTGTGCAGCGGGAGTTGACCGTATCTGCCTGCCACCCCCGTCAACAGCAGCGCCCATGCGCGCACCCTCCCACGTGTTTGATGATCCAGCACTGGGCCACGCACGCGGCGATGTTGTGCACAGCTCGCCCGGGGTGCAGGTCGGCGGTGCGGCAGGTGGCGTCGCAGCGCGGCCGCTGCTGACATGCTGCGTGAGGCTATCCCCAGAGAAGCAGCCGGATAACTTTGTGCGCGCCGCTGCGGCGCTCTCCCGCCGCGGCAGCCTGCGTCGACTGGGCCTGACGCCGCTGCTGCTGGCGGCGAGCAGCGGCGCGTTTGCAGACGGCGTCGTCGCCGACTTTGAGCGCACCGTGCCGGAGGGCCACGTCGTGCGTGGCTTCAAGGGCCCTGCCGACCTCGCGGCCATCTTTGCGAGGACGCGCCTCAACTTCCACCCCTGCGAGTACGACGCGTACGGCATGACGGTGATCGAGGCAGGCTCGCAGGGCGCTCCCTCTGTCATGCAGCGCGTGCGCTCCTCCCTGACCATTGTCAGCGGGACTTGCGGTGAATCCCATGCATGTGCGTGACAGGGCGTGGAGTCGCTGCCGTTTCAGTCGGTGCCCTGCACTGTGGTCTACCGCATTGCCCGCCACTGCCGGTGTTCACACGCGAGGTTTGTGACGGGCCTGAGGGATGAGTGAGCGCGGAGTGGCTGCAGGGCGGCGACGTGGGCGCATCGGCGGTGTTGGCACCTGAGCGCGGGGAGAGTCTTGAGGTCAACCTGACAGCAGATGCGGATGCACTTGCTGAAGCGCTGGAGGGCGTGCTGGAGGACGCTGGTGGCTTGCAGCGCATCGCCGAGAGTGCGGCGTCAGCGGCCCGCGCGTACGATGAGACGGCAAACGGTCGGCAGCTTGTGCGCCATGTGCAGCAGTATCTGCTGGAATCGGGCACGCAGACGAGCGGTGCCGTGGATGGGACCACAGCCCAGCACGTCACCGTTGCCGCTTAGATGGTCTTGGTAATGCATCCATGTAATGCGGGCCGTGCACATGGTTTCCTGTCGCATGGGCCCATTGTGTGGTGCGCTGCTGCTTGGCCGCCTCTGCCTCTCCCCTAGCAGTGCAACGTTTCCCATGTGGCTGCGAGAGGCGCCTGGTGCACCGCAGAAGTGAAGAGTGCTGGATGCTTCATCAGTAGCAGACGGGCAGGATGACAGTGCTGCGGCAGGAACGGCGTTGACGTGCCGTGCGTCAACATGAGCACACCAGCAAAATGATTACCAGGCCTACCACCTAAAACATCATATCTCCACAATCCTGACATAAGCATTAACTCTACCCAACACTGTGTCTCCCTGATACGACTCTGCATTGTGTCTTCTTGGGGCACACATGCGATCGCAGCTGTGGACTGTGCCCCGTGCACGTTATTCGCTGTGTAAGCACCGGCGGAACGGCCTCGTCATAGTCGCATATGAACCATCTTTACTGCACGCACGCAGCAGCGGCAAGCCCGCAGACACCGTGTGACGGTGCCACCGCGCAGCAGCTGCCCTTGTGTGTTATTACATGCCACCGCAGGTTGGCGCTGGGTGGCGATGGGAGGCGCGGGTGCCGCATCGCGTGCGGCCTCGGCTGTGCGGCGGGGCGGTGGTCACGAGTTGACCTCGCCCAGCGTGGCCGCTTTGGAGGTGCGCGAGTGGAAGTTGAAGTACAGCTTGGGCCGTCCGAACCAGAGCTTGGCCCACTCGTGCTTGAGCCGCTGCCACCTCGTCGGAGGGGAGCGATCCAGGAAGTCGCCCTCGAGGCCCTTCTCCCTGCACGCAAGGCGTCCATGGGACACGGCTGCAGATGCAAACCGCGGTCATGGCCACGTGCGCGACCGCGTGGAGCCGCGATGGCCTGCGCAGTGCCCCCTCCGTCTGCTGGGGCGGCGTAAGCTGCTCGCATGAGGTGGGCACATCGCGAGTGGGGGCGGCACATGTCCGCCGCCCCGACCCGCTCAGCCACCATGCAGCCGCGGGTGACCCCGGCCGGTCAATGGACACTGGCACAGGGACAGCTGCGAGAGTCGGGGGCGCACTCGTAGACGGCCATGAGGTCAAGGCCAAGGGGCCTGAACTGCATGCGGCGGCTGGTGAGTGACGGCGTGCGGCGCAGCTGCGGCGGCAGGCTCGCCTCGTGGTCGAGCGCCGCCTGCCGCATGTCCACGTCGCAACGCAGCTTCAGCAGCTCCAGATGCACCCACCGCTCCAGGTCGATCCTGCACGGCGACGCGGTCAGCGCCTGCAGCACACTGTCCCACCCGACGCACGCCACGCATGCCACGGCACCCAGCGCAGGGGTACACGTGCTCGGGGCCATGCACATCCAGCGCCAGACCCGGCGTGCATGCGAGCAGGCGGCGGCAGGCGGCAGAGGTCGCACCCCCAGAGGCTGCGGGAGAGGGCTGGGAACGGCTCTACGGTGGCGTTAGGGCCGGGGCTGATGACCGTCCACCGGCGCAGGCTCTCGTCCCACTCGGTTTGGACGCCCAGGAACCACTTGGGCGGCATGTTGGCGTGCACAAACGCGACGCTGCCGTCCCTTGCAAACTGCACCATGCTGTTCGTGAGGAGGCGGTGGTGGCATGAGGTGAGGCCGCAGTGGGGGCGGGTGAACGCGAGGGAGCCGGTGGAGTGCGGCATGGAGCTGAACGGCAGCTGCAGGGCGAGCAGCGCCATGGCAAACGTCTCCTTGTCGCCCATGCCCATGTAGTTGGTGAACATCGGAGCGTAGATCCAGTGATGCACATTGAAGTGCAGTGAGAGCACGAGCGCCTGCCACACCCTGCAACACAGCCACGCTACTGTCTGTCACCGCCTCCGCCAGCCCATGCCACCGCCTGCTTGGTACCTCGATGAGCGCGGTGCGCAGGATCGGTGCCTGCTGATGATCTGCATCACGGCGGAGACCTTGAATGCACCGCGTGGGCCAGCCCCGTGGAGTGGCGGCGGCGAAACAGGCGGCCTCATGTACGGGGCACTCGCCGCACTGCGCCACAATGCTCAGGTGCATCGGAATCGCCAGGCACCGGGACGGGACGAGAGCACCTGGACTTGTCAAAGAGCATCTGGCCACTCTCGAACGACTTGGTGGGCATGTCGTCCGGGGCGATGCCGAGGATGTGGGGTGCGTCAGGCGCCCACGTCGCTGCCCAGAAGTCGGGCCACAGCAGCGCGCCGGTCTCGACAAAGCCGGCGTCGTCAAACAGCTGCGTCGGGTCGGCGACCGGCACCTGGTCGGCGTCGAGCATCATCACCTCCTTGAACGACGACAGCAGCACGACGATGGCCTTCATGAAGAACGCCCCCTGCACACGGTGCCCGCGTCTGCCAAGCGTGGCCGATGCAGCCGTGGCGCAGCCCCCACGCCTCCCCACCCAGACCGCCGCCCCTGCCCGAGCGCCTGTAACACCGGGACCTGCTGGACAAGGGTGTCCTGGCTCAGTGGCCGGTGCAGCGGCAGGTGAACCGCCTCAGATGAGCGCCGCCATGCCGCCCCTCTGTGCACGTGCTGCTCCCCGGCAAAGCGCGAGGCCTGTGTGGCAGGACTGAGGCGCACGTGCGTGAGCGTTGTGGGCACGGGGAACTTGCGCACGGTGGCGCCGAGGCGGTGCAGCTTCATCGCGACGCCCAATGTCGGCGCCTCATTCGCGGGGAACCAGAACTCCACAGGCAGCTTGCAGCCAGTGCGGCGAATCGCCTTGAGTGCAATGACACTCGGCACCAGGTATGGCAGGTTTCCCGACAGGATGGCGATGCCGCGGCCCTCAAAGGCATCCTCTGGCATTGTTCCCCAGTCGTGCACAAACGCACGCCACTGCTGCCGCAGCTCTGCCCGGTGCTCTGGGCGGATGCGGTGCCCCAGCGCCACAAAGTCTGGCCCGTTCTCAGTGCGCGGCCCCGGGGGTAGCACTGTCGGCAGTGACGGCATGATCTTGGCCATGACGTCATTCCACCAGGCCATGGCCACTTGCGCCCTCCATGCACTCTTTGCACGGTGTGGCTGCCCAGCCGGGAAAAACGGTTCCGCGCCTACAGCGTACATGTGATTACACGCACCCTCCTGTGTCATGCGTGGACAGCGTGGCACTCTGCTACATGCTCTGCATGATGAGTATGGCGACTGCACCTGCTGGGCAATGACTGTTGTCTGGTATATGTACTGAGGTCCGGCGGGGTGATTTTTCACAGAGGCTTCCACATGCACAGCCATAGCCACGACACCGTTGCAAGATTGTGGAGACTGCCATGTTGTTGCTGCACACACAGTATCCCTGCATGCCTTTCCTGGACCGTGTGTCACAGCTGTGCACGCCCGTCGGGATCCTGCGCACGCCACACCTGTCAAGCCTATGATCATTAAAAACAACTACGACGCACATATTGTATGGAGAGGACACACCCTTGCAACGATCCATTGTGAGTGCCAATGAATTCAACGCACTTCTCGTTGAGCGGGTCCGGGGAAGCAGACGGGACTGCGGAGTAGGCCACAAGCAAGAACAGGAGAATCACAAGCCCAACAGCGACTAGCCTTTTCTTTGGTGCCAGAACGGCGAGGCCATATGAGAGCGGCGAAAGTTTTTGCCCTCGACCAGCATGGGGCGATGTGCAGACCAGGGCTCTACCGAATCTGGTCCGGAGCCAATGCCGCCAAAACGTTCGTCGAAACATATCCTCGAAATGGCTTGCTATGTAACATGTTCGCTCTGGTGGCGCCACATGTGAGCCCACAGTACAGCGCTGGACCTGTGCATTTTGAACAGCACTGTTTCACCGAAGCAGGGCCATCACTAAGGAACACAGTGGGAAGCCCATGAAGCATGACAGAATACAACAAGTATGGCCGCTCAGGAACGCATGTGCCGGCATCTGTAACCTGAGTTCCAGATCAAGCGACCTGCGAAGTTGTTGCCTAGCTAGCCAGGTACTACTGGAGTCGGGTGCAGCATGCAGAATAGAAACACGCGAACTGAAAACACTGGGATGATATCATACCTCTATCAAGCTTGCCTTGGTCGCTTCCAAGTTCAGGTACCGCTTGCTGACGTACTCTGTTGTATTCGCCTCGCAGGCGAAGCTGCCGCACTGACTCTAAAGTGAGAAGCTTGTCACAAATGTCTTCGCTTAAAAATGGTTTCGAGTATCTACGGAATGGAGACTTTCGTGCACGAGCTCGTGTTTGGACGTGATTGGAGAAAGCTGGTCAGAAATTGTTCGTAGATGCGAACGCAGCCGATTAGATAGCAGAGTCAGAAGCAGTTTGGCTTCCAAGCACCGATGCCTTAATGCATAATTTTTATCGCATCAGTGTTTCCTTGGGCTTCTGGTGACACTCTGGGCATTTCCGATCACTAGACTGGCATGCATCCGTCATCATGCGTCTCGAGAAATAGGCTAATTGTAATGGTTCATACAGCATGTCACTGCAACCGGCACATAAGAACATCATTGCACTGGCATTCCCCGCTGCGCGTCACATGGCATTGCATACGTGCCGACTCGCTTCCGATGGCATGCCTCGATCACCCCTCATGCAAGGTCAACTGACAACTCGGATTAGAGTTTTTGCCAGGCGATACCATGATCGCTACCTTCACAAACAGTACAAACGCAGCGTTGTCACTTCACGCCGCCACGTTCATGTTATCGCGCCCTGTGCCATTCAGCGTTAGCTCTCAACCCACGACCGGTCGCCCAACCTGGAGCGAGAGAGCTTCTGCTTCCTATCGTGTACCATTGATTGTTGCCGGATTAATCCCACATGCATGGTGATTAAGCTTGAAACGACGCATGTGTACTGCTGTGCCGGAAGAGAAACTCAACACAACGCGGATATGCTCTGATGAAGCGCTGTTATGGCTCGTGTGTGTACGCCTTGTCGCTCAGGAAAATGACTGAGGTGGCAATGAGACTGGGCAACGTGCACACATTCCGCTGGCATAGTTGGTCTTTCTGGGTTAGGAGGTATTGGCATAGCGGATACGGTGCAGCTGGGACAGTTCAGCTGGGCCGCTTCGTCAACCAGAATACCATAACGTTGAATGATGAAAGCGGCTGCATCGTCTCCGTTGTGCAGCTGCAATGGGAAAGGGTTGCGCGAAAATGTGCACCAAGCACATGTCAACTACTGTGTCTCAGACGTACAGCTTCTACTGAGAGCGCGTCAGTGCACCAGTGATAGCCTGCACCATGCTTCAAATCTACACAGTGACCGCAGCATTCGCTTGGCCGACTGAATATCAATGTGAATGCTCCATGCACTAGCACCGCAATCTCACTGATGATGGAGGTCCTGGATGAGATGTGCAGGTTTTGGACAGGCATAAAAACTGGTTATGAGCCGAGCAGACGTGGTTGCTGAAGCACCAGCAGGTCATGCATCTGCCCGGGCCTTGTGGCAAGAGTTGTGCTTGTGGCAACACACCATTCCTGCAGACCTGTTGTACAACCTTTACGTACGGGGCTGGAGGGGTCGAAATACATGGCTAGATGAGAGCTGCACCTGTTGCGTCATTTGTACGTGGAACGGAGATTGCTGTGCTTGCGCCCAGCCAGGCCCCCTCATCATATGCGCATGCTTCACCCACGCCACGTCGTGTGCATTCGAGAACACGATCAAGAGCAGCAGGCTCCTCGATATGCTGGTCTGAGGACGACGCCATCGCACAGAATCGTCTACTGACTTTCTATTCGGGCATCGTGCGTGATTGTGGACCGTCTCGACAGATCTTATAGGGCAGCAGACGCACCGTTCTCGACTTTGCTCTTGTCCCAACCGCGCATCATGACAGGGGGAGGCAACAGCCCTAGCATGCCCATATGGAAAACATTTGGCTGCTCAGCTGTGGCTACATGTTGGGCTGAAGCTTGCACGCTGCCCATTGACACTGCCAAAGTGCGTCTACAATTGCAGTCTGCGCCAAAGCCAGGCGAGGCAATGAAGTATCGCGGCATGATCGGAACAATGTCTACAATCGCTAAAGAAGAGGGTGTGAGTGCCCTATGGGCCGGGCTGACGCCAGGATTGCACAGGTAGGTTGTTCGAATCCCTGATCAGTGCTTCGCCATTGATCGTGCCCTCGCGCGCCTGCGAGTGTTCACCTGCCTCAACACGCAAACCGCGCATGAAAATGGCCGTGTACAGGGCACCTGCTTAAAACTGTTGGCTACATGCACGCGATGTCTACGCCATCCGACCTGCTGCGCCGTGACAAACAATTGAACCACGAGCACGCACGCTTACCTAGAAAGACAGACCTGAGTCCGCTTTCGGCATAGCAGCAACCGCGCAAAGCTGGCGTGTAGTGTGTTTCGCATGGGGCCGCTGGATGCCGCGAAATGGCAAGCCTGCGCCTAGTGCTTACTGGTCAGGTTTGACCGGAGGGCATGCGCAGCCAGCGTTGGCCATGTGCAGGCAGTGCCTCTTTGGAGGGCTACGAATCGGCTTGTACGAGCCAGTTAAGGAGCTCTACATGGGCAAGGACTACAAGGGTGATGCCCCGCTCATCACGAAGATTGCAGCAGGCCTCACGACCGGTGCCCTGGCAATCATGATCGCCTCGCCCACTGACCTGGTCAAGGTCAGAATGCAAGCAGAAGGCAAGCTCCCGGCTGGCGTGCCCAAGCGGTATCCATCTGCTTTCGCTGCCTACAGCATCATCGCGAAGTGCGCGCCCCCCGCCACCCCGCCCAGACCATCAACCCACCAATCACTGTCGCTGCCCGACCTCGCCACACACACTCCTCGTCCAACACCCATGCACGCACTGGCCCGCACGCAGCACCACACGTCCGTGCCGGTGCACTGCGTGCGAGCACATCACTGCCGGCGGCTCTGGCAACCCGCTCACGACACCGAGTCTGCGGATCATCACACTGCCTCAACACACAGCCGCCTCCGGCCCACTCCTGACCCACAGCATGCCTCTACTCACTCATGCACCCTCCTGAAGTCGGCAGCAGCCACAAGCGCACCGCAGCCATCCCGCTTGTGGCGCGTCGGCAGCAGAGGCTGCAGCGCGTGGGGCACACACCCTGACGCCACCGCCGCATGGCCTATGCCCTCCCCTGTCAACGCTGGCGCATGGTGCAGGCAGGAGGGCGTCGCGGCGCTATGGACGGGCCTGGCGCCGAATGTTGCGCGCAACGCCATTGTGAACGCGACCGAGCTCGCGACGTACGACCAGTTCAAGCAGACGCTCCTCGGCATGGGCATGCCGGACGGCATTCTCACCCACATCAGCGCCGGCCTCGGCGCCGGATTTGCCGCGGTGTGTGTGGGCAGCCCCGTTGACGTCGTGAAGTCGCGCATGATGGGCGCCGCGCCCGGCCAGTACAAGCATATCTTTGACTGCTTCTACCAGACCGCCACCAAGGATGGCCTCGCCGCCTTCTACAAGGGATTCCTCCCCAACTTTGGGCGGCTCGGGTCGTGGAACGTCATCATGTTCCTCACGCTGGAGCAGGTCAAGCTGCTCGTCGCGTAAGGCGGAGGTGCCACGAGCACGGGCACGCACACACTGTGGCCACCGGCTCCAGGGAGCTGTGGCGCACAGGCTGCACTGCGCAGTGCACCCGGGGGGGGGGGGGGCACCTAACCCCTCAGGATCGGCTGTGGTTGTGGCCAGGGTGCGGGGGCGCAGCTGTATGGGCGACATCGGGGCCTCGTTCGCTCGGTTGCTCGGTGAACCCCAGCCGGGGGGCTGTGGTGAGCATGATAGTATACGGGGTAGGAGTTGGCAACAGGCCGTGTGATCGTAAAAGGTTCAGTAAGCAGCCCAAGCCACAGCTCGTGGGGGGGCACGTCACGACACCACATGCCACCACATGCATGCCCGCCTCAACCAGCCCCTCGCTGTCACAGACACTTGGCATCGCACCAGCGCCGTGGTGTGTGCACCTGTTTCACAGTGGCCCACACTGCTGTTTCACCAACGGACGGTGCTTGAACGACTCCGACAACATGACTGCGAACTGTGCCTGTCCTCCAGTGTCCTGTGGAGTGACACCCGCCCTCGCTCAACCGACGTGGTATTGCGTATCTGCACCTCCTGCCACCACAGGCCACGGGCGATGCGCAGACCCCGGCCGCGCCGTCCAAGGCCTTGGCAGTACCTCTCATGGAACCGCGGCATCCTCACACAGGCGCCACTGTGCTGTGTTGGCACTCAGGCATCAATACTCGTGCCAGGCGTACACTAGGCAGTGCAATCCTGAGTGTGTGGCAGGTGAGCAACAACGCGGCTCCCTTGCGCGGCAGGTGGATGGTCGGTGATGGCGGGGGCAGCAGCCGCCAGGGTGCAGCAACGCAAACCCCCCCTGTTCGACACCACATGCATGCACCCTGACCGCAGGGCACTGCAGCTGCAGCACCTGCATGCACCCTGGCCCTGCGCGACTCGCTCGCCGCAGCTGGCGGTTGGCGGCGCCATGCCCCCGGTGCGGCCGATGCTGGTGCGCTGTGCTATGCGGCTGCAGGCGGCCCCCTCTAATAGTTCACCACCGCGTTGACCGCCCGCACTGGTGGCCGATGGCACCCCGCTTCAACGCAACCCAGTCCAGGCCACACAGAGCATCGGGGGATGTCGCAGGAGATCCGTGAAGTCTACGAGTGGGGTATGGGCCGCGGCTCACGCCCTGAAGCCACGTTCTGGTCGATGGACGCCTGCTGACTGGCGCCTGATCATCCTGCTGCTCGGGTACTTCCCTCGCCGACACACTCTCTGCACGATGCACTGCAAATGCCTCTCTGCATGACTCGTGCCGCTGCCATCATTCGGAGGACTGCTTCTCTTCCTGCCACCTTTGTATCCATCGGGCTGGTTCCCGGTTAGTCAGCGCCCAGGTGTATGATAGTCCCCTAGACTTTCCCGCTGGGCACCCTGTGGAACACCGGTAGAGAGCCGCATGCGCCCCGCACGGGTAGAACACCTCCTCAGCACTGGGGCCGATGCTCCCCTGGTGTTGGGGTGATTGATCTGGGCTTCATCGGCTTATGTTGAATCATGATTCCGGCAGGCTACAATGGCGCGAGTTCGTTTTACCCCCTTGAGTCTATCCTCGATGGAAGTTGCATCACTGAGAAGCACTAACCGATGCCCACATGCCCGACGTCGCCAGGCATGCACTACGCCAGTATTCCTTGATCAACATCGCTGCAGTCCGCATCATTTGTTTCGAACGGGGAATGCTCGTACGCAACAGCAGGCATGTACTGGGTGCAGACCGCCTCGACGCGAGTGTGGCATGTTCAGAGTAGTTAGCTCTGCAAATCGTCCCATGTACTGTACGTAATATAGATAACGGACTTTTTTGGGGCTTTGGCATGGCTCAGCGCGTTGCAGCTTGCAATTTGCGCGCTGGAATGGGGAAATGGGAAATGTGTGCGACCGCGTTGTAACGGGACGGCAGTTCCAGCAATTGAATCATGATGAACGGCAGGCTCCACCTGCTGAAGCCCCATTGATACGGCGTCAGCTGTTCATTCTACTGCCAGTCTTTGCTTCTGTGTCATTTGCCATGGACTGTGGCGGTTGATCAGGTTCCTGTTGTCGTCAGCGTCCAGCTGTCTGCCAGTTCAACTCCCGGTCAACGTTGTGCAACCTCAAAAGCGGCGTGATTGCGATCAACCCATCAAGAAAGTCGTGTAACAGCTAGTGTGTAGTGCATTTCAAGCCACATCCTGGTTTTCCCCACCGTCTCCTCTCCGATGGCCGGGCAGGGAAACTCTCTCACATCTGGAGCGCACTCCAGAGAGCTGATGGCTTGCATTCAAGAAGGCTGCAACACACTTGAAGGGTGTAGTGATGTCGTGAATGCTGCCATTGATGCTCTTCATCGGCAACGCTCGTCCACTGCCAGGATCCGTCAACAAGCCGTCGTGCGGGTCAGCTTCGCGGATGCTGTCAAGCATTTGCAGTCACATTATGGACCTAGTGATAGGCAGTATCTGGCAGCTGATCCCGACTTCTCATCATGGGATGGTGCGTTGGACTCGCGTAACAACAGCACACAGTTGCCTAGATGCCTTGTGTGCGTCAGCCGGGTCCCATGACAGCAGACCCGTTTGTTCAGATAGCATTCCGGAGGAAGAAGATGTCGCCGTCAATGAGGAGGCGCTTCAGCTCAGAGACACAGTCACAAGTACACCTGCCTCGAAAGCCATTGCCTCGTCAGGCAGCCCCAGTGCCCCGCCTCTGCCAGCAGAAGTAGTGTCAGCAGCAGGCGTGCAGAGTGCCCCGCAGCATTCTCGCCCACTGTGTCCGCCACCACGGCCACAGATCCATGTATCACCTCCCTACTCGGGGATGTCTGGTGCATCAGCAGACGACATGCCACTGTTCTCCCATGCGCCCCCACCAAACACACATGACAGCGCAGCTCCTGCACAGTACTCCAGTCCAGCCACACCCATTTCCCGTGCAGTGGTAGCCCCGCCCGTGCCTGCCCCGACATCCCCTGCGGCTCTCAGCTCCTCCTGCTCAAGCCTTTCCCTGCCATCCCCATCACAGCGCAGATACAACTCCTTCCTGCACTCCTCCTCCGAAGACCATCCCGGAGCTTTGGGCATGTACGGCCACCACCCCGCCAGCCCGTCGTACCCGCCGGTGCAGCCGATCAGCAGCGTGCTCGGGCCGCAGCACCATGCGCAGCCCTCCGCGTCCGCCTCAGCCACTGCGTTTGTGGACTGCCATCTCAGCGCCGCCGCAGAGACCCCTTTGCACCGCAGGCCCGGCAGAATCAATCTAAACACATCGCCGGCCTGCACGGCATCCCCTGACAGCCCCTCGCCAGCCAAGCGGCTGCCGGGGGACAGCGACCCCGGCCACGATGGCGCGTCCGATGTGCCGCTCGTGGCGCAGCAGGGGGGATCCCCGTCGCGGCGCCACTTTGGTCGATCATCAGCGCAGCCCGTGGACGGTGCTCCATGGCACGCCGGGCGGCTGCGGCCGCTGCAGACGTCGCAGGAGCTCAACCGCCTGGACGCGCAACTGATGCCTGTGCCTGAAGTTGTTCCTCCGCATGGCCATGCCGCTCCGCCCAGTCCCCTGGGCATGCGGCATTCCACTGCGGCTGCTGCAGGGCAGTTCTCTGGTCGGGAGAACACGGAGCCGCGTGGCAAAGGAGGCCGTGGCGGCAACTCCGCACGGCACGGCGCATCGCCCGACTTCGCGTCGCCAATATCACCTTTTGGACGGATCACGTCGCCGCTGGAAGAGAGTGCAGCTCTGCTGCGAAGCATGCGGCGGGGCCGCTCGCTGACTCAGCTGGGGCAGTGATGCCGTGTGCTTTGGCTGTGGTGGGTTTGTACTGCAGAGGGGGTGGAGTGGCGCTGTGTGGGAGGACACACGACAGCGCTGAGGCGACAGCGTTTGCGTCCGTTGGTGGAGTGCGTACATCGAGTCAGAGAAGTGTTTTTAAAACATACCGGCTGCATAGTGCAGGTGCCTTGTAATCACTGCGCCTGCTCATACATGGGCCATTTTGGACTGGGGTGGTTGCCACCAAACAGGCATCGTGCATGATGCTGTCATTGACGTCACATCATGGGTCCCGCCCACAGTGAATGCAGAGTGGCACCACAGCAGCATCGCACATCATTCTTACACCCTGGTTCAGCCGCACATGCATGCCCAAGGTCATGGCCTATCTGACACAAGACCAGCTGGCACCACTGCCTCTGATAAACAGCTCTTGGATTGCACATATTTCGCTTTCAAGCCTGTTTAACCGCTCCCCTGCAATGTGTACAGCCACAGACATACTTCTCCGTGCATCAGGAAGTGTTACAGCGGGCACCGTCAGCATGTCCTGTGTGAACCATGGCTCTGGTGGGTCATACTTGAATTCTGGATGGTACTCTTTCAGCTGTTCGTGTGCTTCATGCGTCTGGACAAGCGTGTCATGGTAAACGCAGGTGTGAGGATTTCGCTCTCCATCTAGATTCGTCAACTGTGGTATCGCTAACAGCACAGTCGCCTTGTACTCCTTGTGAGAACATACTGGACATGCCTGCAGAGTGCACTGGATGTTCTTCACGCTGAGGGTGAATGCTGCAAACACTGAGCACACCGCTGTGGTGAATACGGACCTCAGCCCCATCTACGTTCCGTAAATACAGTGACCTCAGGCCCTTGAGGCCAGACAGCACGGCCAGGTTGAGGCTCTCCACCGTGGCAACTGGATTTCTTTGCAGAAACAGGTGTTGAAGGGTCTTAACTGAACTCAGGCCGTCCACTGCTTGTATACGATTGCAAGTCAACACCAACTTTTGAAGGTTTTCCAGCGCGGTGAGTCCGTGTATTTGTGTGATCGAGTTGTTGGAGAGGTCGAGCTCGACCAAGTTGACCAGCCTGCCCACCCCAGACATGTCCTGCGGCAATTTGGACGATTGCAGATGCGGTCCTAGCGAAGGCAGAGGGTTGCAAGTCGGACGATCAAACCTGCAGACCGCGACTGGTCCAGTGGAGCTTGAAGACAGTGCCCACGTCAAATTTGCCTGTCGCAGCTTTTATGCACTCGAGCGTCAATCCTCCCTGCGCTGTCGCACATTCTCCATTCTTAGCGTCCACAATATGAGGTAGTAGTCCCATGCTTGCGACAACGGTGCTAATCGCTGCTTGTTGTCGGCCTGGCACAACTAATGGTGGATTCCGCACACGCAGCTATGCCTGTCGCGTTCATACAGGCTTCGTCCTACGATTCGCATGAGAAACGCCGGAAAATGTGAAGGGAGGCTAGTCAAGGCAGCACTCGGTTGAACAGAATTTGAGTTGCGGATGTGAACTGTTCGAGCCAATCCTGCGTTGGCACTGTCTGAGCAGCTGCTTTGCCGCATCCGAACAAACTTTTCATGCATGACGCGTCGTGGGTGTCATGGGACCCCGTATCTTTCCAGAGCTGTGTCGACACACGAAGCACGCAACTCTTATGCAGTTGTACAGAATCAACCAGCTTTTGAAATACGGAAAACGGGTTCCATTGCAGAATTGCTGTGGCGCTCGTTTGTCACTGGCGAGCCCAAGCATGCACGGCGGAGTGTGATCCCCCAGAAGCAAGAATAAACTCAGACAACATTGTTATATGTTTGTGACTTGACTGAATAGATGGAGCTCCGGCAAGAGACGAAGACTCTCCCGCCAGTGGATGCGAGCTACGTTTCGTCCATACAATAGCGTTTGGCCCGCAACTCGGCCGAACATATGGATGCTCAGAGGTATGAAAAATTCGCTTGCGCGGTTCGTGGGTTTGTATTCGCTGTCGTCTTGACAGGTATGCCACACATATGGCGAGGTGTCCCGCTTCGCCAGCCATGCCGCAATACATACCTGCTGCCCTTTGCCACAAAAAGCTGGATATACGCCTTGTTGTGACTTTGAGCATGCTTGCGTGTACCCGCATGTGTCACCATTGTATTCTGCCCATCTGATTCTCGGCGGGGCGCTAGCAGTTCGTCGACCTGTGGCTGTGGCTGCAAGTATAGAATCTTCCAAACACGACTACTTGGCAAGTTTCTCAAGTTGATTCGTTGCTGAAACTGGGAGTGTAGCACGTCATGGTCACTGAAGACGGCCGCGAGTGCAAGCGCTTGCTATGAGTACAGGCACCAAGCCCTGACGACGGCCCATGGCAGCACTGTAGATCCATACAACCGTGGTCAGAGTGGCAGTAAGTATGCACAGGATGGTAGAAGGAGCAGCTACACAGGCCTATCCAAGCCAAGCCTGTCCAAGCCAAGCCTGTCCCACAGCAGGTACGATCATAGCGCCCCAGGCTCCACCACTCCTTAGCCACCTGTGCCCAGCGTGCCCGCACAATCTCGAGGGTCCAGGCTCGTTCAGCATGTTGTGTGGTGCAGTCATGCGGGTAGCCATAGTGGTTCCGCGCTGCCACGGGGGATACCAGGCTACGGACACCAGCCCGTGTACTCTGCTCATGCGGTCCCAGTTGTTCCAGCCCAGATGAGCCACCCTAGCGGCCACACAGCCCACCCTTCCCACCTGCAACCCCTTCACACAAACACAGCCTTGCGCGGCACAAGTCATGGCCATGCCGTCCCATCTCATCGCCACCCCAGCGGCCACACAGCCCACCCTTCCTCAGACCGGCTATACCCCGCCAAGGCGCCGTCACAGCGCCGGCGATCGTCCAGCGCGAGCCGTGTTCCTTCCAGAACAACCACCGCCGACCATACGGCCACTGCTAGAGTAGCGCTGCAGGGCTCGCTGTCACAGCAGCGCATGGTGCTCGCAGGCGGCGCGGCCCCCCCACCGTCAGTGCTCAAGAGTTACCCTTACGACCGCCTCTCCCATGCACTCTCCCGCCAGAGCGCTCAGCCGCTCACGAGCAAACACCGCTCTCACACAGACCCGCATGCGCGGATGGCCCACGACGCCTCTGACCTAACGTCCATGTCTACCACCAGCCGCAGCAAGACGCAAACGCGCGCTAGCCCGCGGCCCCAGTCCCTGCAGGCCTTCTCGGGCAGGCTCAACGCCGACTCTTCCGCCAGCTCGCTGCGGTCCTGCTCCACCGCCATGCATGACACTGGCACGGCGGCCTCGATGATGTCGATGCTGTCCATCGGCTCCGCAGCGAGCACCTCGCCCCACGCGCAGCCACGCCCGCTTTCGGCATCGCGCCACGACCGGCAGCGCGCAGACGCGCTCATGGACACCTCGTCGAGCTCAGCATCGTGCGCCACACCGCAGCACGCCGACCGGCCGCCGCCGGCGGAGGCGTTGTGCCGCGGCGGCGGCGTTGCGGGCTTGCGCAACCTCGGGAACACGTGCTTCATGAACAGCGTGCTGCAGTGCCTCGCCGCCGTGCCCGACGTGCTGCACTTCGTGCTCAACGGCGCCGCGGAGCCCGTCCTGCGCGACGCGACAGTCGCGCCTGTGTACAAGCGGCTGCTGGTGGAGTGCATCACAAGCCCCGCCGGCCACACAGTCACCCCCCGGGCCTTGCGCGATGCAGTGCGCCCCCCCTTCCTGCCACCTTCCTTCCTGCACCATGTGTGTAAAACTGGCGCAGGCTAGATTGTGCGCCGCCTGAGGCTGAGGGCGCCGGTGTGTGTGCAGATGGCGCGGCTCGACCGGCGGTGGGGTGCGGGCGCGCAGCAGGACAGCCACGAGTTCCTGCTCGCGCTGCTCGAGCGGCTGCAGGCCGAATGTGACCGCACGCCAGCCAAGCCCAAGTACCGTGAGCTCACCGGCAAAGGCTCCGTGGACCAGCAGGCCGCGGCGGCCGCGTCGTACGCCCGCGAGTGGAGCGACTCGTGGGTGGACGACTGCTTCGGCGGCCTCCTGCAGGTGTGCCTTCCCCCTCCATGTCCTCTTGCCTGCATTTGTGCAGCCCCGGCTGATGTGACACGCGGGCGGCTGCGTGACATTTGGCGCTGGTGTGCAGAGCACGGTGCAGTGCCGCCAGTGTGGCGATGAGAGCCATTGCTTCGACGCATGCATGGACCTGGGGCTGCCGGTGCCGCGGGCGGCGGGGGGTGAGGCAGTGCCGCTGCGGCGGTGCCTGGAGGCGTTCACGGAGCGGGAGGAGCTGGATGCGGTGTACCGCTGTGAGCGGTGCGGCGCTGACACGCGGCGCACCAAGGCGCTGCGCGTGTACACGCCTCCGCGCACGCTCATTCTGCACCTCAAGCGGTTCAGCCACCGCAGCAGCGCGGGCGGCAACGTGGCATTCGGGCGGCGGCCGCAGTTTGCGGCGATGCGCAAGGACGCCGCCGAGGTGGACGTGCCGGCGCGCCTCGACCTCGAGCCGTTCTGTAACCCCGCCGGCCTGCGCGCGTGCCACGTGCGGCCACGGTACCGCCTCATCGGTGTCAGCGAGCACGCGGGCGGCATGGGCGGTGGCCACTACACGGCGACGGTGCGCAACCCCTGGAAGCCGTGGTACCACTGCAACGACGCCAGCGTGCACCAGGCGGTCCGCCCCGAAGGCCCCTCCTCCACCGCCTACGTCCTGATCTACCGGCTCACGTGAGCCGTGCAATGCAGCCCCGCTGCGCAGTTGCGCGCCAGCGGGGCGATGGCACGGGCGATGGCATGGTGTTTTGAGCACCGGTGTAGATGTGGTGTGTACTGTAGACGCTGAGCTGTGCGTACAGCCGGCCTAGCACAACGCCGCGAAGCCGCTCGCAGAGGACGCCCTGTGTGCTGTGGCGCCCCGCTCAGTGCGAATAATCATACCTGTACCGAATAATGCTCTGCCACACAGGGCCGATGCGGGTGGGGGCGCCGTCAGGTTTAGCGTAGGTGCTGTGCACAGCACGGCTTTTCCATGAGCTGTTTGTAGGGTTGTGCATAGCCACGGACTGGGGAAGATGGGTGAAGGTAGCCCGGAGGGCCAGTGACACAGCTGCATAGTCAGGGTAGGCATGACACTGTCTGGCTTGACATCGTGACCCATGACAGACAGGCGTTCACAGCATTGTAAATCAAAACTACCCCAAACAGCTGCTGTTCAGTTTGTGTTTCAGAGCATCATCTTATGGTGTGGAATGGATGGTGCCTGCTTTCAGCAACGAGTGCTGTACACATTCACGGCCTTGAGCAAGGCAACCGTGTCCCGGCGTTGCGGCGGCGGAACATGTTAAACAAATGCAGAGATGGGTGAAAAGCCTTACAACTCAGACTTGAGGCCACGACGGGACAGTGTGGCACGTCAAATGAGTTCTGTGTACGGTTTCCGTCCAGACCTCGTCTAGAGCCTGCCACGGAAACATGCCACCAACCAGATGGCCTTGAGCAACACAATTCGAGTCGTATGTAGACGACGAGTAGACAAATCAGCTATGTTGCAATCTGGGCTACAAGGCGGATGGGGGGCTTGCGAACCACTGCTGCTTGCCCTAGATGTAGCCTAGGACCTTGCAGGAGATGGCGAGGCCGGCGATGGCGACGATGATGTACAGGAAGTAGTTCGTGGCCATGGGCTGCAGCACACAGACACTGTCATGGGGATCCGAAGCACTGTCTCAGGACATGAGCTTCCCGTGACATGCAAGAGAAGCTGCCTTTCATGTCAGCTAATACACAGGCACCCATCGCGAGGCGACTTATATAACGGAGCACAGATGGATCTGGGTCAGTTTGCGGTACAGGCGAAGGGAAGCACCGTGTTCGCTGATCCTCCCAACTCGACGTATTGCTTGCGCAGCTTTCGCTTCATATCCTGCATCATTGGTTTCTCGCTGAACTGCCGCTGATCAAGCATGACCCGTGTTTGATCACAAGATCGTAATAAAGAATTTGGTAGCACGTGGAAATGCTGTCAAGATGGATTCACGGCTGCCTGGTGCAGTTGGATAGAGACATGCTTGATCGCATGGCAGGAGCTGACAAGAGCAGAAGTTCGTACATCACTCATGGGATCCTTCCGTGGCGTCTCTGTGGCCTGCAACTACTTAATTGTGAAAACACTGCGCTGTTCGCCCGCTGATGGCATGCCTGGTTGATGCTGCCGCGGCCCGTCAAGACCTCAGGCACTGGGGGGGGCGACGTGCGGTGTTCTCTTAAACCCAGATTGTCCTTCAGGCATACGAGCACACCTCCAAATCATCGATGTAGTATGTACCATCGGCGTTCTTCACTGCTTCCTTTTTCTCTTGTGAGCTGGGGACTGTGACCTTGCCATCGCTTTCGTTGTACTCGCCAGTCACCTTGACTTCGGCACGAACAGCAACGCCCCGATAGTCATTTCGTCGGACAGCCCTGGTTCCGAGGCGTGCGCGTGCAACTCCAAGCGCGTGCATGATCAGATAACGTTGACAAAGCTGAGTGAACGGGTGCCTGCTCGAATCACGGCCGCTTCCGATGAATAATCTAGACCAGACTTGCGCAAGAGAAGAAGAAATGGCGGTTGATTGTCGGTGAAGAGCGCATACCGGCCTACGCTACCCCCGGGACCAGGACCTGGCCATGAATGGCGTATGTGCCGAGGTGGCGTTTGTGGCTGTCGTGCCTACGCCACTCATGCACGTTGGAGCCGACAGCGATTTGAACAGATCCAGGGCACGCCTAGTCCGTCCACGCCATGACTTGAAACGTTACACCTGCCCTAGAATTGTGTTGTCAGGGGTCAACTGCGCCATCACAAGTGCTACTGCTACTGTCGACACACTACCACCATCACGCCTTGTCCGGAAGCCACACCACTGCACTAGAGTTTCGACTTGGTGAGATGATCGATCACGAACTGCAGAGGATCATTCGGCCGTGCCGCCGCCACCGCAAGCAACGCGGATTCAATTGCAGGCACCACCGTGCCCCGCAGGTACTCCTTCGTGCCATCATGTGCCGCGAAGGGCGTGCCCGCACCCGCCGATGGCCCCGCCTCCGCCGCTTGATCAGCAGCCATGGCCGCGCCCGCGTGAGCGTCATCGCCCGACGTTTCAACTGCAGCCTCCGCTGCGCAAGAGGGCGCGGCGCCATCGCCCAGGGCAGCATGCGGGCCGGCAGCCGCCCCGGGCATCAAGTCCGC
Source organism: Ulva armoricana (assembly GCA_032360965.1). Taxonomy (NCBI): domain Eukaryota; kingdom Viridiplantae; phylum Chlorophyta; class Ulvophyceae; order Ulvales; family Ulvaceae; genus Ulva; species Ulva armoricana. Next base: position 3,418,566 of record JAUMHO010000006.1, read on the forward strand.
GGCGTGGACAGCAATCGCGGACTCGAGGCGGCCGTACGCGGCGTCAAGGTCGTCGTTCACGATGACCGCGTCCACAAAGCCCTCCTCCTCCGAGGCGGCGATCTCTGCGTGCGCGTTGGACAGCCGCCGTTGCACACGCTCCTCCGTCTCGGTGCCGCGGCCGCGCAACCGCAGCTCCAGCTCGTCCATCGACGGCGGGGCAATGAAGAGCAGCAGCGCGTGCGGCCCGTGCGGCCCCGCCCGTACCTGCCGCGCCCCCTGCACTCAACCCACCAGCATTACTACCTTCCCGGCAGCGCATACAACACCCCCAACTATGACAATCATGCATGCGTCCCGAGGTGCGCGCGGGGCAGAGACGTCGGAAGGAGGCGCATGCCAGGGTGACGGGGGTGGACCGCAGGAGCAGGCGGCAGGGGCGTGCCTGGACATCGATGTCGAGGATGGCGCACTTGCCAGCGCCAGCCACAGCATGCACGGCGGCGATGCTTGTGCCGTACAGGTTGCCATGCACCTCTGCATGCTCCAGGAAGCGGCCCGCCGCGATGTCGCGCTCCATCTCGTCGCGGCTGACAAAGTGGTAGTGTTCGCCGCCCGTCTCGCCCTCCCGCGGCGCACGAGTCGTGTGGCTCACCTGCACCGCAGCCGCCCTCCGCCATGCTGCCCACAGCGTTGCTGCCGGCCTGGGCTGCCGCGCCGGTCGGCCACGGCATCTCGACATCGGGTGGCGTGGTGTGCGCGTCCGGCTAGGCACGCTGCGCGGCAGCAACAGTACCAGTGGGATGTGACCGTGGAGCCGGGCGTCGGCAGGGGCGGCCGGTGCGCACCGTGAATCCAAAGCGGTCGCCGTGTCGCTCCATCAGGAGGGCAATCAGCGTGCCCTTGCCCACGCCGGAAGGGCCGACCACCACCACCGGCCGCAACTGCCCCGGCGCTGGCAGCTCTGCCACCGTGCCGCCCTCTGCGGGGCCTGCAGCCATGTCCAGCAGGTCGCCTGCTGCTGCTGGAGCCTGCTGCACCCCACCGCTGGCATGCGGCGGCTCTGCGGCGGGTTCATCGTCCAGCGAAATCAGGTCGTCAGCTGCCCCCGTGGCTGCTGCTGGCGCGGCCTCGCTGGTAGCCACCGGCAGCCCCATGTCCTCTGCATGACAGGCCTCGACTGTCAACAAAGCAGTTGCGCCTGGGCGCGATCAGGAACGCACGGGTCACCCTCACTGCCGTGTGCCTGGCCAGGCGATAGCATCCCCAGCGCAGCGCACCGTGCAGCTGCAGGAATGCTGCAGACACATCTGCTGCGACGTCGTCCACGGCTCGGCTGTTGTCAAAGCGGATGAGGCGGCTCTGTGCGGCGAACCAGTCGACCACCGGCATGGAGGTCTGCCGGAACAGGTCCAGGCGCTTCTGCATCGCCTCCTGGTTGTCGTCCACCCGCCCTCGCTGTAGAGCTCGCTGCAGCAAGATATCGTCAGGGCAGTCGAAGAATATCGCAGTTTTGGCACGGCACACGTGCTGCTCAAACGCCTCGACCTGGTCCATGGCTCGAGGAAAGCCATCTACGAGGAAGCGTTTCACTGGGCTGGCTTCCATCTCCGCTTGCAACAGGCCTACAGGTACACCTCAGGGATTGAAACAGTGCCGTATGAGCACTGTCTGAAGCTGTTTGAGCGACGCAGGCGCAGCCAGGTGCCCAGCATTGGTGGCACGTCAGGCGCCCAGCTCACAGACCTACCTATGGTGATCTCTACCGGAACCATGCCCCCTTCCGCCATGATATCACGAAGAAGGACACCCTGCACTAGCAGCCACGCTTAGCTGTGGGTGCCGGTGCATGGACTGCAGTATGAATGCCAGCGAGGTTGTGCTTGTCCTGCTGTTGAGGTGTGCTGTTGGAATCGGTCAACCTGCTCACTGCCCTTGGCAACCTCGGCACGAAAGAGGTCCCCAGTGCTTAGATGTACCCATTCCAGCGTCTCTTTGATGCGGTGGCAGTGAGTCCCCTTGCCGGACCTGGAGCGTGACACATACCGAGAAGGTCAGCATAACCTCATCACATGCAGAGGTAAAGTCGGAGCCAATCAACGCACCCCGGGCCCCCCAAAACAAAGACTACGGTGCAATCTTCCATCATGACTTCGATCTCGGGGCGCTGAGATGCGTCTCCGCGGAGAGGGGATCAACACTGCATCGCAAATCACGCCAGTAAGCACGTACGCCAGATGCCGACCTCGTGTGATCTCATTGCAACGGGCATTATGGCACAGGTTGTCGTGTCGCGCTGTGCCCCAATGGTGTTTCACCGCCAGTGCTGCGAAAGGTTTGCTTCGCGCATGTAGCCACGGTGATCATGCATGTGAACACCAGGTCGATCTGCCCACGCTACATCCGGGCTGTCAACTCCGCACTCTGACGCTGCGGGGCCAGAATTGCGAGTTTAAGCCTGTTGCAAAGCATAACGTGCCGGTATTGCGTATGCACGAAACCACTGCGTAGGAGATTGCGTTGTGGCCACCCTGCTTCATGGTACTGAGGACGACGGCGCCATGCACGCAAACCAACTTGCCATGAGGAGAGCATGCTATTTGTCCACTCGTGGGGCTGTCTGCCTGCGGAGGCCAGCGAGGCGCGCGCCAGTTGCAGTGCGGGCTGTGGTTGATGACGAGGAGATCGACGACAAAGTCGCGCTGTTCCTGGAGCAGCAGGACATGACGGAGAGAGGCCTCGAGAAGAAGACCGATCTCACGCAGGTCGTGGGCCAGGACGAGATTGACGAAGAGCAGGCCAAGACGTACTGCCGCGACATTGTCCGCGTGCTTCGGATGCTGAAGGAGAAGCGTGAGATGGAACTGCGCGAGGTGAAGCTGGTTGTAGCCATCGACGACCCGAGGAACGACGACGCCCGGAAGATGGGCATCGAGGACTCGGCCGGTGTCTCCCGGGACGAGATGGCCTTGGCGCTGGAGGCCGTGGCAGCGGGGGCCCTGCCGAACGACCGCATCGCGCTGCGCGTGCTACACGCAGAGATGACCAACTGGCCGTTCCTCGACAGCGACGAGAAGTCGGCCAAGATCAAATTCGAGGCCTCAGGTGCGCCTG
>JAUMHO010000006.1:3428838-3444807 GCA_032360965.1 Ulva armoricana
GGCTCCGGCTGGGGCTCCGGCTGGGGCTCCGGCTGGGGCTCCGGCTGGGGCTCCGGCTGGGGCTCCGGCTGGGGCTCTGCCGGCGGGGTGGCCTTGGAGCCGATGGAGGCCGACGCAGTGGCCTCGCGCTCACCGGAGTCTGTGTTAGTGACTGTCATCTTCTCGCCATTGTTGACAGAGGTCGCCGTGGCCGTGGCCGTCGCCCTCTTCTTGCCATCGCCACCATCGTCCTCATCGTCGTCATCATCCCCCTCATCGCCCTCATCCCCCTCATCGCCCTCGTCCCCCTCGTCGCCATCAACGCCCTCGTCCCCCTCGTCGCCCTCATCGCCCTCGTCGCCCTCATCGCCATCGACGCACGCGCCCTCCTTGAACGGCCCCAGGTCGCCCTTCGGCGCACCCTCGCAGCCGGCCACACAGGCGTTGCTGTACGTCATGTCCGTGGACTCGCTGCAGACCGGGTCGAACTGCTGGGTGCAGATGCATGGGCACGGCCCGTCCTGGATTGGGCCGGCCACGGCATTGCAGGTCGCCATGCAGCTGTTCATGAACGTCTCGCCGCTCGCCTCATCGCACACCTCCTTCTTCGTTGCAGGGCAGATGCTGCACGGGTTCAGGCCCATCTTGTTCCTGCGCGCCTCCGCGGCAGGCGCGGCCAGCATAGCTAGCACGGTCACAGCAGCAAACATGGCTCCTCCTCTCAAGCGCTCCTGAACTGAACTGCCCGGACTGCCTGCACCACCTCACACGCCTCACGCCCTGTACAGCCCCTCCATTCGCCTCTGCGGCTTCCCGGATCTTCCTAGCAGGCAGATGCCACCGGAGTGCTCGCGGGTCCGAGACTCCACGCATTGTGGCGACGCATTATGACGACGCAATATGGTGGTGCAATCACGGACAGCATGCATGTCTCGGACGCGGCGTGAAGACTCGTGTGCATGCACGTGCATATGGGCGCCACAAATTTCGCATGCTGCTCCGTGACCGTGCTCGAGTGAGTGGTGGCAGGTGCTCTCGCGTTGCGGCGCCGCCGAATGGCCACCAGCTCTAGATCTCCCGCTGGCGCGACTTCCTTCGCGGCCCAGCCCCGCGACGGGTGTGTTGGCTGTGCGATACTTTACGCTCGCTCTCACATGCTGAAAGGCGGCATTTGAGAGTGACGCGGTTCATTACGGCGAAGGCTGTGGAGCGATGGATACTCATGTAATGCGGCTGGGCCGATCTGACATATGCATGCTCATGTTCAAATGCAGCACTGCGCATGCGTGTGGACTGCACCAAACGCTACACAGGCGATTACCAGAACAGAAGCACTTCCGGGCCTACACATGGCGATAGGTAATTGTATGCCAGTAGGCGGCCGCGGAGCGCTGAATTCACGTCGAAGTGAGGCTGAACGCAGCGCTCGCTCATGCTGATCAGCAACGTACGCGTCCGGTCCTAACACACCGCAGAACCAACAAACAACACAGTTCACCATCCGAAGTCACTCCGACACTCTGACTCATGTCCCCAAAAGCCGCAGTCGGACTGCATCGAAGCGAATCAACAAGTTACGTATACGTATACGCGGTTGAGGATCAAAGCGGTCGTCAACTTGAGCAGAACGCGATAATAGCGCTGAGGTAACCATGTAGAGCCACCGATCGGTCCAAAAGTACATCAGATAACTGATGCTTCCCGGTGCGCAGCCACGATGGCGACAGCGCGCTACACTCGCACGGATGCGCAAAGGTTCTCGGAAGTATAGCATGCAGCATGGACAGACTCACCTTTGGAAATGCTGAGTACGAAAGGGGACGCTTGCCAATGCTGTACTGTGCTGGCGTCTGGCATTATATGGCCCCGCGATTGTTGCAAAGAGCGCTACCAGCGTACAGTGTACGACGCACGCCTCGCTTGCGCCTGTAATGAACGCATCCACGCGCTGTCGCGATATGTAGGCTAGCAAGTTTTAGGCGCAGAACTTGTACGTAACGAAAGGAATGGATCTCGTGATGGGATCGCACTTCCATTTCCTCGCACACCGTCGCCTACGACAGCGTGTTCGAAATGACACTCGGTGAGTAACGGACCGTGCACTGCACCCTCGCCTGGGCCCGCCTTACAAGTAGTGGACCCTCTCAAGGCCCACACCACATGCCACCTACACTACACATGCCGTACTGGCCCCTCCCCCACACAGTGCCTGTGCAACCTGTCCGAGTGTGGCCTGTCAATATCACATCACTAATAAATGCCTGGTCAGGCCCCATTGGTGATGCCTGAGCAGCACAGCATGCATAGTGTGTCATTGCTACTCACTGCCAGGGAGGCTGCAGCTGCGCCGCCGGCTCTGAGTACCACCTCAACCTCAAGGGACAACGCCACAACGCCACAACGCCACGCCTGACAGACTCCGGCAGCCCCGGCCCGTGGTGCCCTCCGCCGCTATCGCAGGCAGCACGGAGGCGTGCACCCTCCCGGGCCATGCTCCCGAGGCCTCTACGCCGCGCCGTTAGTGTCGGCCGCGTCCGCGACAGGCCCCGCCACCTCCGGCGTGGCCGCACCATTGGCCTTGGCTGCGCCGCCGGTGTACGCCGACACAAGCACAGGCTCAAACTCGAGCAGGGACATGTTGATGGATGCCTGCAAACAGATGGCGCCTCAGACGTGCGGCCTGCAGCCTTGATCTCCCGTGTACCAGTCAAGCACCAGATTTACAGAGGTTGGTGTTCCACGTGGACGCAGGACCGGGCGCTCGGCCTCAGGGCGCGGCCATGCAGCACGCGGCCTTCCCATGTCTGAGCACCATCTGCTGCTGACCGGAGCTGACGTGCCGCAGCTCAAGGCGTTGCAGCTCACCAGGCGACATGCATATTGACCGTGCTCTCTGGTCGGGCCTCCCTCGCTGGCGACGCAGATGGCCCAGTGCGTGCCACGGCACCCAGTATGAAAGTCAGAAGCTTCAGCCAGTGCGAGTGTGGGGGCGGGCTCTGACAGCAGATGGCACTTGAGAACACAGGGCTCTCTCCGCTGAGGGTGCAGGACGGACAAAGCCTGGAGCTAAGGCACACCTTGGCTTTCACATCTGGAGCTTCAGAGATGGTGGAATTTGCCAGGTCTAACACCAGGCGCATGGAGCCATGGTACATATCCACCTTGCACGCCGTTAAGATCAGACTGCGGCCTGCGGTGATCTCGTCGCACTCCTTGCCTCGCGCTTTCAGAAGGATGGTGGCTGTATCATCACCAACAACACACTCTGACACCTGCTTCTTCCCAGTCTCGGAAATGAAAGAATTCTCCATTACCTGCAAGACCAAAGGATTTTCTATCACCACAACTGGCATATTTCATCGTCAATGCTGGCGTCGGCACTCTGTCGGGCCCAGCGCCTGGGAGAGCATGCCTCATGAAACATCACTGCGAAGGGGCCGTCCATTCAAGAAGTTGCGCATACACCGCATTGAAGAACGATATTAGGACAATATATAGCTACTCGATAGCCTGGACATACCTTTACATGGACTGTGACCCCGTCCATGAGTGGCCGCAGCTGGCATATTGGCGTGGCGGACTCTGACATCGAAATGGACTGTGATCAAGTTACACGTGACCAACACCAACCTTGTCTCACGAACTGGCAGAGAAAGGGTAGCCGAGAACGACGCTGCGACAATCGCGGAGTACACAGCGAGCCTATAAAAACATTCTCCTCGGATCGTGAGCCTCCAAACACTGCGACTGCCAAGAATAGCGTTAATTCTCGGACGCGCAAAGTCTTGGTGTGTTGCCTGCGCTCCGACATGCTAGATACGCTTGGTTTTCGCGAGTACATGCTTTCTTCACAATAACGAGACATGGAGGGCACCCAGGACACACGGCTCCATTCATCACAGCACGCATTAGCCACGAAACGCCGCGAGCGGTACAACGTACCGGCTCTGTCAACGCTACTGTACTTCTACTTCAGGCTCCTGACGCTAGCACTCTGGCCATTGGTTCTGCTCTGTGCTTCCGAAATCAAAGCTCGCACCGCGCTTTCAAACCCCGCATCTTGGCGTCAGATCAACAAGCGTAGCTCACTTCTGACAGTACAAGGATTATATATTTTGAAGGGAACGGCGCGTCAGCACTACATCGACCATCGCGAGTCCAAACCTCGAGCATATTTTCGCATCGTTAGACATCGCTGGACAACGCGTTTAACTAGGCATGGTGGCAACCTACCAGCTAAATGGTGCCGCAGATGGTCGCAGAGCTGCTTCATCAGCAGCGGCGATACCGCAGTGCTGCGTTTCGGCAGGGCGGGTTGAATGTCGACCAGCACTGGGCACAGACGTTCCGCGTGCAGAACAGGTACGCCCATCATCTGGCACGCATACCATCGGCAGTCGTTCTAATCGAATCAAGTAGCAGTCTTTGAAGATCAAAGTTTTGTTTGAGGTCATTCCTGTGAGTTGAGGAATCGTCACCACATCCACGTTCCGATCCGGGATCCGGTGCAGCCACCCGTCCACGACTGCCTTCGCACGTGAAAATTCTGAATCTTGGATTCCCAGGCTTTGGTTCCTGCCGAAGCCGCGTTTCCATAGGGGGGTTTGCATCAGCGCATTCATTGCTCTTAAGGCCTCACAGCACCGCTAACCATAGATGGACGCATTACCAGTCGATATGATATATGGCCAGCGTTTGGAGTGCTTTCTAACCTTGGTCTACTGCTGTGTGGGTCTCACGCACGCACCTGTGATGACGTGGCCTGTCGCGGTACCGGACATGCAACTACCAGGCAGGGATCGCTCCGAGGCTAGCAGAACTGCAGTTAGTGATGGAGATGTGCTGTTGCAGGGGTCGCGGAGGGCTTCCGTGTGCGGCCATGCTGCACCATCAGCGCAGAACCACGTCAGTAGAGCGGCACATCTAAAGAGGATGAAAATTCTGGAAGGTGCTGTTGATGATCCACACCTGGGGAATCCGCTAGAGCGGATGCACAGGCTTGGGACGGGGTGGTTCGGGGTCATCTTCGAGTTCGAAGGTGTTCTAGTCGAGTCGGCGCATGAGGACCACATCAAGGCTTGGAAAGAAGTCTGTAGTCGTGAGGGTAGGCCATGCCCTCCACATTGGCAGCTGCAGCAGGTCGAGGGCATGAAGAACGAGCAGGTGAAAATCTATCACGTTTCATCTACTCTGCTCAGGCTCTCCAGGTGCCTTTATCTGTGTTCTGCACCTGAATTTTCTCCCAGAGTGTGAATGTTCAGCTCACGTTCAGGTAGTGTCGGAGGTCCTATGCCTCGCTCGCAATCCGGAGGTGGTCAAGCGCCTGGCAGATGAGAAGGAAGCCATCTTCGAGGAGCTGCAGCGGGGGCGCAAGACTGTCGCCCTTCCCGGAGCTCTGAAGGTGTTGCAGACACTCCGAACCCATGACGTGCGTTTCCTTTCCTTCCACGTGGCATGCATGACTGTGCTGCACAAGCTATATGTGTGGCTGAGCTGCCACAAGTGGAGACATGCTAGCGTGGTGCCCACATTGAGCCCTATCTGGGGTGCAGATTCCCGTGGCTGTTGCTAGCACAGCTCGGCGAGACCGCGTGACGGAGGGCCTCATGCGGGCGGGCCTGTCAACATATGTGGACGCTGTCATCTCCGGGGACGACGTGTCACGCGGCCGCCCGGACCCTGAGCCCTACCTGTACGCCGCGCTCGCCATTGAGCGACCGACTCTACGCTGTGTCGTCATTGGCAGCGCCAACACATCCGTCGAGGCCGCGCACGATGTCAGTATGCAGTGTGTCGCCATTGCCACACAGCGCCCGATGTACGAGCTCTCCGCCGCCGACCTCGTGGCGCGGCAGCTCGAGGAGATCAGCGTGCAGAATCTCAAGCAGCTTTTCCGGATGGAGGAGGGTGTCGAGGCGGCACAGCCCGAGCTGCAGCCGGAGGCGCCCTCCGTCCGCCGGCCGGTGGTACTCGACTACGGCGATGAAGACGAAGACCTGCGCCTGCTGTGACAGCACAGCGCCGCCGCTGGTCCCACGGCAGGCCGGCCGCGCAGCGCAAGGTGAAGCGGCTCGGTAGTGGGCGCATCCCGCCAGCCAGGCTGCTTTGTTGCGAGCGCCTGCACTGGCGCACGTTGGGTCAATTTCATTGCGTCGATTGCAAGTTGGGTAATCATGTATGTTATGGCAGGTTGTGTCTTGTGCTGAGCGCGGCGGGTGCGGCTCTGGAGGACGGGCTCTGCGGCGCTGCGCCCGGCACACCAGTAAGATTCGTGTTGTTGCAGCAGTAGGTTGACTCGCCGTGCTCGCGGCGGCCGGCGGTGCCCCTCGCACGGTCCGCGCACGGTGGTGTCAGAACGCCGGGTGTTGCCCCTGTGCTGCCCCCGGTGCTCCGCCAGGATTTGCAATGAATTGAATGAATGTGAAGACGTGCAAACCTGGGCACAGGCATGAGGCTGTGCAGAACTCGTCAGTCGCCTGGCACCAGCTCGAATAGGTCCTAGCTTATTCCGGTGTTGTGGCAGCACCATCGGTGCCCTGTTCCGAGCCATTCATGGGTTGGTCCCGCAGGCCCTCCGCATGGTGGCGGGCAGGCGCGCTGAAACGGGGTGTGCCCGTTCATAGAGCGCACCGGCTGCGTAGGTGTGAGCTCTGCCATGTAAAGTAAGCTGTGGTCAACGGATGAGTCAGCGGCCATACACTCATCCCTGCACTGCGTGATCGTTGTTCCTGCACCAACCTACCCGAGAACACGGCCGCCTGCTCCACCACCTGCACGCCGCGGCGGCAGAGGGGCCAGGCCTGATTTGCAGACGCGCCCACCTTGTCGAGCCACCGCGGGTGCCCTCACTGGTGTGCTGGTGTGCGTTGTGTCGTCATGCATGACACCACGTCAGTCACCAGCAGATCCCTGCACTGCCACGATGTCACCAGGATTGCACCAGCCTTGCATGGCAGAGTCACTCTGAGTCGCTGCGTGTCCCACCACGGGCCTCGCCATATGATCATGCATGCTGCCGCGCCAGGCGTGTCCTTCGGGCGTGCCCCTTTGCCCAGGCGCTATGCTCCGCCTCAACACACTGCTGCAAATGATGTGGCAGGGATTTATTCGCATGTGCCTCTGCCTGGTTTCGGCTGGGTGTGCTGCTTGCTCTGCCGCCTGCTTCATTTTTAAGTGCCCCCCCCGTTCCCTGTCCCCTGATCGCAGCAGATTCACTCCCAACACAGCAGCCACTCGTCCCGTCCAGCTTCGTGAGCACGATCTCTCAGTCATGCCCTGCTACCGGCACGGCGGCACGCTGACAGCCGGGCCACAGCACATGCGCCGCGCCGTCCCCCCCCCCCCCCACGCGTTTCAGATCGGAATCTTGGGACCACAGGCTCCACCACTCTGCTGCCAACATAATGGCCCTGCAGGCCCTGACAGTGGAATCGATGGCGGCGCCTGCTGTCATGCACGTCGCTGCCTGTGTGGCCATGAGTCACCCCGGGCAGCCGCACCTGCTCTTGCCGTGCCACCGGCCTCAACTTTTACCAGCGGGCACAGCCTCGCTGCGACGGACATCCACCAACCTGCAGAGACACTGTGCCCGGTGATGCACGGGGCCGTGGCATGCAGCCATCTACAACGGTTGTGCGGCGTCGCTGGCACATGTCCGCAGGACTGTGCACTGCTGCGCTTGTGGACATCTGCAGGCAGTGAAGGCGCAGGGCATGAAGACACGGTTCCGGCAGGGGCTTCTTCGCAGTGGCCATCGATGATGATGCGGTGCAGTAATTACAAGCCCCGCTGAGCTGCGAGGCCTCAGGCGATATGCCATTTAGGCACCCGGTGCGGCGCTCACGTCCCACGTAACCAGGAGAGAGATCAGTCTAATCGTATGCAGTAAGTACGTCGTGGCTGACAACGTACACGATGGCAACGAGCATACATGCTCCAAGCACCACAGCGTTGCGCAGTAATTATGTGACCTCCGCAACCACATCCGCACGTATCACACCATTCGAGTGGCGTAATTGCCTGTCTGTGTAGTGTTCTGGGTGCACCCGGGACGAACAGCTGCCACGACCATCCGGACACGACGCCCGTTTCGAACGAATTTCCCCCAGCAGCAAGAGCGTGCGCTTCGAATTCCTCCTGCCGCCCTCGCCAGAACGGCGTATCCCCAACGACAAGAGTGTTCGGACGCTTTCCGACTTTTTTTTACTACACTTTCGCACTCTGTTGCTTATGTTGCCAGAAACGGCCGGTCGAGGTGGCCGGTCGCACGCTCGTGGAGCTCGAGAGCTCGGTCGAGGAGACCAGAGCAATCGCAATTGACAACGTCGTGATCACCGGCGCCTGATTGCTGGCTGTGTTGTAGCAGCTGAAGCATACGTACACCCGCAGCTAGCCATCATCTAGTGTCACCTCAAGCCGGGATCTCTGTGAGTGGTATACGACGTACCTCGCTCCCCGTCATCCTCGTCACCTGCACGTCGATTGCGCATCCATTCTTGAACGATGCGAACGTCTTCCTCAAGGTATCCAAAAAGCCCAACAAAAAAAAGAGTTGACGCTGGGAGGATTGTCACGCAGGCCTGTTGCGCGGCAACAAGCCCTGGGAGGAACAGAGCTCTCACCCCGACTGGACGCCAGGGGCAGGGCGCTGATGAGTGACAGATCCAAACAGGGCTGAATTAATCGCGAGCTAGTCACACCCACACGTGTTGGCACTGTGACCACAATGAAGAGCGCTCGCGAAGCATGAAGAGCGTACACGATGCAGCAGCTGAGTGCTCTGGGCAGCACGGAGTCGGCACATGTATCGCCGACCAGCAACATTGGTGTGGTACACCTAATAGATTCATCGGCTTGAGACTCAACCAGGGCGCCGGGTGCGCGGGGCGAATTCGACGGCAGCAACGTCGCCTACCCTCGCACGCGTGAACTTGCCGTACATACGTGCACTTTGCATACCTGCAGGTCGCCATATGAATGGCCCTGTGCTGCTAAATGCCATCTCGAAGTAGCCTGCCGCACATTTCTGACCGACGACGTCTGATGAGGCCCTTTGGCAAGGCCGAAACTTGTCACATTTCGCCCGCTCAGTCTGTAACCGCAACATCCAAGTGCCTTTTGTCAACTCCGTTTTGATGAGACATGGATGTACAAGTCTGGCCGTCGCTGCTCTCGTTTTTCTCGTGGTGCACGCCCGAACATTGACTTGTTTACACACTTGGGCTGACCGGCGGTGGCTGCTTCACACCGCGCACTCCTGCTGTGGATCGCTGAACATAGGTACCTGCATGGCAGGAACGTTTTTTACCGACCACGGTCAAAACGAATCCCAACCAGCTCATGAGTCTGTGGACACACGCCGTGTAATTGTAAAGTGGCTGGCACCTGGCGCAACAGCTGGTTACGCGGAGCACATCACGTCTTTGGATCCGGCCTACCGAATCGAAATCAGATCCGACCGACCTGTGACAATCATCCCGCGCTGTCGCGGCCTCCTCGGTGCCACCTTGGAAGAGTGGCTACGTGCACGCGTGGAATGAACCACCCGTCGCGAGGTTTGCGCATGAAGTGACGACGCGATCTCGCCCCACACTGTGATGTGGCTTCCTTGCATGATCGCCTGCGGTCACCACATCCGTGCCAGCCCACATATTGGCTAGCCGTGCCGCCAAACCAACGACCATCGCATCAACCATTCTGCTTGACTCGGAGATGGACCGCTTGCCAATCTGCATCTGGTGTCCTTGCAACCTCTCGTTCGGGAAGCATGACCAAGACGATGGTGTGCCGACTCTGCAAACAAGGTCACTGCTCCGGTCTCGAAAATTTTCAGAGAACACGCAGATGCTGCATCTGTTCATCAGCAGGTGCCATGTGTTCTGTCTCGCATGTACGTCAGTGTTCCACAGTGTCCCTAGGCCCCTGCATACCACTGCCAAGGTGCACTGTTACTCAATTTTACACGTAGGTGACCAGCAGAGCACCCTTACCTACGTCTGTACTACCTCTGTAGCCATGATGGGGAGATGCTAGTGCTCATTGGGAAATCAGGCCCAGAAATACACTGGACGATCTCAAACAAGTCCCCTGGGGAAAAGAGGCCAGCATCACGCCACAAACACGCGGGCATTGGCAACAGCGCCCCTGGTGGCAGAGATGGACAGTGCCGGACAGGGGAAGAAGAGGGGACCACCACCGGGGCGGCATCGCGCAGGGGCTCCATGCGGTGGAGGCAGGGCTTGAGGGCGGACCCCCGAGGCGACTGCAGCCGTGACTCGGCGCGAGAGACAGGCTGCCAGGTGCAGACCACAGATATGCTCATCACGAAGATGTGCTCATCACAAAAGCTGCAACCATGCCCAAGCACTGCCGTCTCACACGGCCAGGGGGGCCGCGACGAAGGGCACCAGCGGGGGCAGGGGGGGTGTGGGCGAGATACGGCATGCCGGCATCCTCCGGAACGGGTTCACAAGGAAAGACGGCCACTACTTCCGCCTGTGCAGGCCCGGCACAGGCCTCGGCACGGTCCTTGCGGATAGCCCTCGCAGCCATGCCGCCGTTCGGACAACACATGTCAGCAGCGAGTGTTCAGCATGTCGACCTTCCGTGTGCCCCATTGAACCTGGCATGCATTGAGCCAAGCCACAGCTCGTGCATGGGGAAAATCCACGACAGCGGCCGGAGCTCTCACGACTGACACTCTGTAGCCTGAGAGCAACGGTTTTGGCATGCCCCGATCAAGAATGCAAGCCAGCAGCGGTTTGCCGACCTGGCCGCTGTGCCAACCAGCACAAGAGGAACACCTTCGGCCCTAGCGGTCCCGCCTGCACCCTCAGCGATGCGACCACGCATGCAGCGGTGATCCTGTACGACACAGCAGAGGGCATCAGCAGCGAGGCAATGATTGTTGCCGAGCTGCAAACATGCCGCTTTGCAACGCGACCCCGGTCAGTTGAAGGCGTGCTGTGTGTGGCTGTTTATGTGAGCCGTTGCGACCGGAAACGTCACAGGACATCATCGCATTGACACCCTCGACACTTCGCTCGCCATGGATTCGGGAACCAGCCCAGGGCACTGCTGGGCTACTTTCTGCCAGACACCCACGCCGGCAGATGAGTTCACAGAGGCCATGGCGCATGATACCTACTGAACGGGCGCGAAACGAAAACACATGGCATGCGCCTTTTGCATGAACAGCTGCCAGGCCATGAAATCAGCAACGTCGTTCTTACCGCCACGTGGCATGCGATCCCACAACATGGCATGCAGTTGGAACGTCAAGTTGACAGGAGCAGTGGGTCATTGATGGATGCAGATAGACATCCTCAAGATCATGGAAACAGCAGATCTGAAACCATGACAACGTTACACTGGATACATAGAATCGCCACCTCAAACACTTCTGCGGCCCGCCTGCGCAATGATCATGAAACAGGGAAGTCTGAGTCAGGCAACAAACTGTGCTCACGCCTGCCTCCCACGCCACGCTTCTGCCGCAGAACCTCAAGATGCGACTGCAGCTTTACTTTCTGTTTCATTATGCTGCGCTGGATTTCAGGCAATGCACTCGTCACCTTTTCCATCTCCTGTTGGTGGTCGACCTGCTTGTGCGTGCTCTGGACCTCAGCTCCCCGGTCAGCTGGACGTTCTTTGATTCCCGCTATGACTGTCTCAAAATCTTTCTCTAGAGTGCCTATCATTGTCGGGACTTGATTATACAACTTGAGCACACTCGCAGCTCGGGCGTTGACGTTCTCCTCCAGTGAAACCACATCTGCTTGAGCTTTCTTTAACTTCGGAAGCCCGTCTGATTTCAGTTGGTCGGCTGAGTGTTCCGCAGATTCATCATCGCCTTCGTAGCGCACACAACGTCGAAGATGATGCTGCACATCTCCCATCACCTGCATTAACCGGTCATGCTCGTCCGGCGACAAGCTGCCAGCATTGACATCTGCCAGCGCATCGAGAGCTGATTGTACAAGTATCATATCGCGCCTAGATGGCAACGATATCATCGCGCGATCTGATTCTGCGTTCGTCATACTTTCCCGAACAACTGTGCGTTCGCAACGAGCTGAAACTTTGAACACAGTATGAGACGATCAAGCTGCTCCTGTGACACATGATTGCTAGCATTTTCGCGGGCTATCCTCGGTAGGCAACTCCGTGGATTTGTAACCACGTCACTCGTGATAAATCAGAAGAGTGGCTACAAGGCTTCAGCCGAGAGGGATGGCCAGTTCTCATGGTCACGATCACAGACGCTCCGTAAATGGGATAAGGGGGCCCTGGGACCTTCAGTTCGCCAACAGAGCAGTGCCTTTATGCATGCGTGGAATGACACCTCTAGGCGATAGCTGTTCCAGCGCAGCCAGGGCTCTGTTGAGCACGAAGTTTACATCTTCTCACGGCACAGAAGTAACTTTATCAGAACTCCAGGAGGACGATGCTTACTGCAGGTGAACATTCTGGCATGCCTGAGCGACTCTTGTAACGTTGAATTATATCGGCCGGACGTGGTCTCGCTGCTCCCGGGGTCATCAGCGTGGCGCAAAAGACGATGCAGGTATTGGAACAAGCTTATATGCGAGGTAAAACATGATGGCAAGAGTGAACTCAGTATCTCGAAGGGCGATTGGTCAAAGAAAGGCTACGCTGAGTCAAATCTGCTCAGTACTGAGGTGCTGGACAAAGCACCAGCATCCGCGCACACAGTCCCACGCATACACGCGCGGGACCTCACAGTTGAGGCGTTCGTCAACCAGTATGAGGCGCCCAAACGGCCAGTGATCATCCAGGGCCTCATTGATGACTGGCCAGCTTGTGACCACTGGCGCCCTGAGGCACTATTAAAGCGCATCCCAGATGTCCGGCTTAAAGTGGGCGCAGACGATGAGGGGTACCCAGTCCGCATGAAGCTAAAGCACTACCTCATGTACGTCATGCATCCGGAGCATGGCGGCCTGGATGATTCGCCCCTGTACATTTTTGACGGTACTTTCTGTGACGGCCACCGTGCTGGCACTCTCGGCAAGGTCTGCCCCACTGCCCCTCACGCCTCCCTGGCGCGATTCAACTTCCAGGCTGCTGTGACCCTGTGCCACTTGTGCAGGACTACAGCATTCCGGAGCTGTGGCGGGAGGACCTGTTCCAGCACGTTGGGGAGCGGCGGCGCCCGCCACACAAGTGGTTCGTCTTTGGGCCTCCACGATCAGGCTCCGGCCTCCACATCGACCCTCTCGCCACGCATGCATGGAACGCCGTCGTACACGGCCGCAAGCGGTGGGCGCTGTTCCCACCAGACGCTCCGAAAGAGGTGAGCGGCCCCGAGCCTGCACGCGTGCCGCATGCTGGCCCCCTGCCGCCACAACTCACACAGCAGGGGTCTGTGCTCCGCCCCCACAGACCACTGGCCGACCAGCGGCATCAGCATGTGTTGGGAACGCACCGGGGCCACGACCTGCATGCACCTGTCCTCACGCATGCCAGCGCCTTCACGCGCCAGGCCCGCTGTCATCATAGCGCACTGAGGTAGCGGCGCATGAGCAGGTTGTGCGGCCAGAGGGGGTGCCGCGAGACGGCGCTGCGTGGTTTTCGCACGTGTGGCCTCGCTCGCAGCAGCCGGGGTGGCGTGCGCCGCAGCCGCTCAACGCAGTGCAGAACCCGGGGGAGGTCATTTTCGTGCCCGCGGGCTGGTGGCATGCAGTCCTCAACCTCGACCTCTGCGTCGCCGTGACTCACAACTTCTGTTCCAGCAGCAACTTCCGCGAAGTCTGGCACCGCACCGCCCGCGGCCGCCCCAAGCTCTCCACAAAGTGGCTCTCCACCCTCCGCACGGTGCGCCTCCCCCCCTCCCAGGGCTTCTACCCCGCACCGCCAGTACATGTGATCCGCGAGGGGGAACCCCTGTTGTACCCTAGGACCGCCGTGAGGCTTGAATTGCCACGTGGCGTGTTTTGGGGGAGCAGAACTGATCATGTCAACAAGTCGCAACTGGTAGTCACCCAGCAGATCCCCTGAACGTGCGGCCAACACCTATGGTGTCACGAGAGGCCATTATTGCCAGCCGCCACGAGTCCGCCGCTGCTGCTTGCGACTGAAGGGCAGCCACGGTGTTGATGGCGGGTTGACCACCATGCGTGCATGCGTGCAGGTGCGGCCGGACCTAGCGGCCGTTGCCGACACCACAACCAGCCCACATGCTGGCCCACCATCAACCTCTAGCAGTAGCAGCAGTAGTAGCAGCAGCAGCGGCGGCAGCACCGAGTCAGACTCAGACTCGGGGTGCCCAGGCGACCACGCAGGGACCTCTGCTGCAGCCCATGCCGATGGCGACCCACGGCATGACACGCGTGGTATGCCCGGTGCATGTGGGGCGCAGCAGGAGCCAGCAGCGCACCCCCAGGGAACTGCTCCCTGTGAGGCTAGTAGCGGCGATCGCGCGCAAGCCGGGCGCGGCGTCAGCAAGTCGCCACCCCCCGGCCAGCTGCTGCCTGGCAACTGCAAGCGGCCCCGGCCCGAGCCAGCCTCCGCCCTGGCGTACGGTGCCAAGCGCTCCTGCTCGATCAGCTAGACGATGCCCCTCATGCCGAACTCAGAGCTGAGGCGCGTGCCTGCCACGGACAATGCGCCTCTCAGAGATACACGTGAGCGCCGATGGGAGACATAGCTGCAGAGGAGACGTCCTGAGGATGGTGCTAATGCCTTGGGGTGGGCCGCTTCTTGGGGTGGAGCTCTGATGCCATGCCGCCGCTGCGGTGCACTCCGCTGGAGGTGGACCACCGTGGCCCAGACACGCCAGTGGCAGCGTGCAGATACAGTGTCAGTCTGTGACGCAACGACGCTGCGTCACTGTATCCTCATGCCAATGTCACATGCATGTTAACATTGGTTGGACCTCCGTGCCCATGCAGAGGCCAAAGCACAGTGACCCGTGTAAATCCTGCCTTCCAGCGTCCTAATTCACATTCTTGACTTGCTCGCCCGGCAGCCATGCGTGCCCTTCTGCTACTGCGGGGTTTCTGCCCTGTACCTCCTGACCAATGCTTGTGACACCGGGCTCGCCAAGTGACACCATACGGCTCCAGTGCAGTGAACCCCGACAGTGCTCTAGTTGTGTGCCAGGGCAGACCCAGAAACCTTCACACAGAATTCTCGCCTAGCCTGCATCAATTCCTGTTCCGACCCGGTGTCCACCGGGACACAAGCAAGAGCAGTGCACGCCCCTGTCAGGGACTCCCCAATGCTGTGCTGGAGCTGTGGGAGCCCGCCATGCTGCTGCACCCCAATTGCGTCAAGAAACAACTTCACTCCGTCCCCGCCCCCGCCACCCCGCCACGTCATCCATACCTACAACACCCTCCACCCAACACTAATACCAAGCATACACCTCTAAGACAGCATCCCCAAGTGCCTAGATGCAACAGCTGCTAAGCAGTGCAGAAGATCAACCTCCAAGAACACTTTCGATTCGACCTCGCTGCCAACAATGTTGAACTGCTGGCCATGTCCTTCGTCGCGCATCGAAAGGCACGGCAGGTGCTACAAAGCATCGCGCAGACGACCGTCGAGCGGCGATGCAAGGTTTTAGTTTTCAATTGCCGGCGGTATGAAGGCCAAGGCAGCGTACAATGTGTATCAGCCTTGACATACATGACAAAGTGCCTTTAGCGTCAATAGTTTATTAATTGAATTGCTATGTGATGCTACCCCCGCAGTCGCCCGTAATAGTGACCAGCTCCTGCTGTAACATTTGAGAATGCATGGTAGAACTAGCACGGTCCTTCAAGGCTGGCATCTACTTGTTTGATAACGCAGGTGCTGTCTGAGACCCAGCATCGCACAAACGCAGGCGCAGGTCCCGGTAGCCACTTCCATAAGGCCGCTGCGTGCAGACGAGACTGCGTAACCCTGATAGCCACCACCTTGCCTAGCTTCATACTTGCCAGTGTCATGTATATAACACTGCTTGGCTTGCATGCACGTAGTCAT
>JAUMHO010000006.1:3444907-3484422 GCA_032360965.1 Ulva armoricana
CTGCAGTGATCCTCCATGCATACAGTAGTGGCTAGCAGCACCGCGGCCATGCATGCATGCCCGGCACTGTCGCCCTAGTACGACACACGTGGCACAGATTGCAGGGCTAGTTTCAAACCAGCGGTGCTCCCGTGTGGGATGTATGCGATTGGGTGGTTTGATTCGTGACCTGTCTGCTGTTCCGTGATGCACTTGTGCCCGTGCCTCTCGGATCTAAACACATACAAGCCATAACATGCGATCGATGATCTGGTCTTGTCGGACATTCGAAATGAGGATTGAACGGGGGGTCTGTATTGTTCCGGAGTTGTGTGCTACAGCACCCGCCAGTCAGACATGTTTGTGTGACCAAGTTATCAGCTGCAGGCTGATGGCAAAAGTGAGGTTGGAGCAGCCAAGTGTGCAGGCTGGACAAACACAACAGTCAAGGCACGAAGATCGCCAGACATCTCGACTCGAGAAAAGTTGCACAAATCGACCTGTTAAGCTTCTGTCATGAACCAGTATCCTTGCACAGTGCTGCTTAAACCAAGTGGTGCTGTACAGGTCCCGGTGTTCCTTCCTATCAACCCCCAATCACTCTGATACAAGGTCTGAGCAAGTTTATGAAAACGATAAACCAGACGGCAGAAAATGTATGCAGTTGCACACGGCCCTGATCCAGTTTACAGGCATTCTATATTCTCTCTAATCTGACACCCGAGTAACATGCATACTCCCAGAGCCATTCAGGCACATCAGAAGGCGTCCTCGCCACGCATGGCGTCACCGCGCCGCCTCGACGGTGGAGGCGCTTGCACCTCATCATACTCATACGAGCGCCCATCCTCCTGCAGCACCTCTCCAAAAGCAGGCCGCTGCGACGCAGGTCCCCACCTATCCGGCTCACCGTCCCAGTCATCCTGCCGCCCCGGGGCCTGTTGGCTTCTCGCAGCAGGCTGCCTACGAGGAGCGTCCTCCACTGGCGTGCGAGGCCCGCCCGGCTGTGGCGGACCCCCTCGTGGCACGCTTGCCTCGGGGCGGCCGGGATACCTGTCGCTGTCGGCCGCTGCCGGAGAGTCGGCATAAACCCCGGCGCCAGGGGCACGCCTCCGGCGGGGGTCGCCGCTGCCACCGCGGGGTAGCATCTGGCGGCTGTCCCTTTCCGGGGCCCGCCCGGCGTCGGCACCGCTGTAGCGCTCTAGCCACTCTTCCGCAGTCATGCCGTACTGCGCTTCCCAGTCGCGGAGGCTGTTAGCCTGCCGGACGCCGACGGCTGCGGGGGAGTCGCGCTCGCCGCCGACGATGCGCACGCTCTTCAGGGCCTTGCCGATCGACTCGAACCGGCCCGGCGTCGCAAGCCACGTGAAGCGTGTGTCAACTACCACCGCCTCCCTCGTCACCTGCAGACGCACTCTGCCATCACACAGGCAGCCCTGATTCACGGCGGCAACAGCACTGCAGCCTTTCATGCATCATGCGCAGGGAGGACTGTTGGAATCGTGGTACATAACCGCTCTACCACGATTCCAACAAGGACTCACGGGGCCACGGAACACCGCCAGAAATTGGGCTACAGCATGGCGGGTACCCATGCACCAGAGGCGGCCGTTGCCGTCCGGCACGAAGAATGTAGGGGAGTGGCAGAGATGGTGGAGGCGGCGGCCGGAAGATGAGCGCGACACCGGGGACGGGGGCGCACGTCGAGGATGGCGTCAGTGGGGACGCCGAAGAGGTTGACGACGCCGGGGGGCAGCCAAGAGAGGCCATACTCGTCATAGTACATGGCGGTGATGGCGCCCGTCTCTGGCTCAAAGTCGACATCGTTCACACGGCCGATGTAGACGCCCTGCAGCGTGCGCACATGCAGGCCAAGCAGCGACACAAAGTCAGGCACGGCGGGCGGCCGCCGCATGGCGCGCTCCTCCGCGACGAGGATGACGTCGCCGACCTGCAGCCACCGGCTTGTGTGATGTGTGCTCCATCAGAGTGGTCCACGCAGCTCTTGCAGAGTGAAGGGCAGTGGATGGCTGCGTGGCGGAAGGTGAGCGGCAAGTGATACAAGGCGTGTTGCCAACCCAAGGCGGGGTCGAGCCATGCTTGGCTCGAGCAGTCCGTGCGAGAGCGCTGCGCCTCTACCAGTCCTGCGCTGCTGTATGGCTTGCGCTGAGCCTGGCGCAGGACGGCCGACACGTGTGTGGCGTGAGCGCGGCCAGCCATGGTGGGTGCAGTGGCTGCTGCCTGCGCTGGGCTCCTCTCGCCGGGGGGCACCGGTGTCACCCGGCCGCGGCCACAATGGTTTCCCCGAAGCAGCTTGCATGGGGTGGTCGCCGTGCACGCACCTCTGGTTGCATGGCTAGGTTCCTGCGGAAGCACAGGACGCAAGCAAGGTGGGTGAGGGGCCTCGGCTGGGCATGTGCACGCACGAGTGTGCCGCAGCCACGGGAGTCGCAACCGCCCCGGTGCCGTACCCGTACGCATGAGCCGCTACGGGCTTGGCTCAGCATGATGCAGTAGCGGCTGCTCTGCGGCCGGTAGCGCTTGCTGCTGACAAGGCGCGTGCGGCAGCCGGGGCGGCGTCGGCAGGGGTCAGCCGGCGCAGCTGCGGACTGCGGCAGGGCAGAGCACCTGAGGTGGCTGGCCAGCAGCCTGAGGGCGCACCTGCGTGAGCGTGGCGGTGGGGACGCAGAAAGGGGGCTCGCCGCGGCCGGTCGGCGCAACGGTGTCGGACAGCGTGATGGCCTCGAGTGTCATGGCTGACGCATCGAGGATGGCGCCTGCTGCCCTGCCCAGGCGCGACCCTTCCGCCGCTGAGATGACGTCCTTACCCTTGAGGGCCTCCAGGTATGACAGCTGCATCGGCGCCTGTGGCGCACGTTGCAGTGCATACGACTCTGGAGCATCCTGCAGGCAGGCTGTTCTGGATGGAGCAGCTGTGTGACAAGCAGCAGACGTGTGTGCCTGTGAGGCCGCCACATTGTTGCTTGCGAACGAAGCAAGTCCATGACAAAGGATGTATGTCACACATGTGCAGTGTCGTGAGTAACAGCGTCAAGGCGCGACTACGTTCTGGTGCCTGAGCACCACGAGGCAGGGCCATCCGCCGAAACGCTCACTACCTGATACTCAAACTGTCCCTCTGGTCCAGGTGGACGCGCTGTCTGGCTTCGACTCCTTGCTGCGGGACGACTCGACGGAGGGGAGCTGGGCCGCCCTGACGCCGGGTATGCTTGCTGTGGCCGTCCGCCCTGTGGGTACTGGGCTGGGCCACCACGGGTGGTTGCTTGTGCATTCCCATTGGATCGAGACGCTGGCATATCGTACTTGGCTTCCATGTCATCAAACCTTGCTTCTTCGTACATCTGCCTTCCAGACCCACTCCGCACGTCATACCCGGAAGCACGCCGTCCAGACGCATCGGCGCAAGCGATCAGCGAGCGCTTGTGCACTGTATCATGCGCATATGCTTTCGAAGATGCAGCTGCTGGCGTTTGCGAAACATGGCCAGCTTGAGGAGGAACAGTTGCGCCAGTCCGTTTAGCCACGGAAACACCGCTGCAACAGCGGTGTCCAAGTGAAGACATTTCCAGTAAAGTATTACGTAGCAGACACTACTGGCAATTATGAAACAAGATAGTTCCAACGCCGTGCAGATGGTGACGCTGTGAACCGCAGCTTCAAAGTCTGTTGCCAAGCTTCCACGTCACAAGCCCGGTGCCATCACGAAACGCACTTGCTCAAGTTATAAAGGATCATTTTTCACTAGTTCAGGTGCTCTACATACGCGCTGGATCCAGCGTCTGTTGTCGGAGCACATGCGCTGCACTCATCGCCACATGCACTGGCGCCCTAGAAGCCATCCCAGAGTGCAAACGGATCCATGAAAATGACACAGTAGCACCAGTATACACGTGAGCGGCAGTGAACACCACCACATCACTGCAACAGCGACGGCAAGTCGCATGGTGTGTAGGCCCACAGCCTGGTGGGACGCCCTGCACCTGGGCTTGACTCGGGCCATCAGACGCAAACAGCCCCTCGGCAACGCTGCGGCCACCGTTTCATTCGACCGACGGAAAGAATTCGGCGACACCCATGGCGCACTACCAGTAACCTACATCATGCATGGCAATAGAGCGGGTGTGCTCAGTACTGCAGCTCTGCCCGGATGCAGCGCTCAGAGCCAGCGGGGGGCACCGGTGTTCTCAAAGAGCTGGATGGAGCCGTCGATGGCCGCGACGATGATGGACTGGCCGAGCGCGGCGAGCTTGCAGCCCTCTGCATGGGCGCTGGCCGCGGCATCGCGGTACCCGGTCTTGGGGTCAACCTTGACCGACTTCAGGAGGTCCTTGATGGCCGCACTGCTCTTTGCTGACATCGCGGCCGGGTCTGCGTGGCCTACCACCTGCGCAGTCACGACTGTCGTGTGAACCGTCGTGTGATGCTCTGTTGAGAAGCTGCGTGGGCCAGAGCGGGCGGGCAGGAGTAGGAAGTCGATGCAGCTGACAGGAGGGCACAGCAACGCATGGTACACCTGCCTCGCGGCACAGCGACGCCTGCACTGCCGGGCGAGCGCCGGCAGGAACACCGGTTGATACCCCACCGCCTGGTGGCCATGGGCAGGGTGGACAGGAAGACAAAGCCCTCCAGAGTGCCCCTCAGCTGGGTCGAGGCATGCATGAGGTCAGGGCGGCACCTGTGAAGCGCCGTCAGCGGAGGAGCGGACGTCTGGCGGCGGCTGGAAGGACGTCGGCGGCGGCGCCGTGGTGTCGGGCACCACCGGCGCAAACTGCGCCACGGTGACCATGCAGTGGGCCGCACGGAAGGCCTCGAACGAGTCCGACTTGAGGCGGCCCGGGCTTGGTGTGAAGCAGCCGCGGGCGCGCGGCAGGCACACCGCGGCCTCTGTGTCTGTGCGCCAGATGACGACGCCTGCAGGGCACCTGCTGCTGCTGCGCGCGTCACGGTGGTCTGGCGTGGACATGCACAGGCTGCAGGGGGGACGCACTGCCGTCATCGCTGCCACAGATGACATAGGTCCCGCACGCGCTGAACGAGGCGGCGATGCGGCTGCAGCGGTTGCGCACGCCCTTGTACTTGACGACGTGCAGCGGGCCCTGGTAGAGGCGCACGCGCGAGTCGCGGGTCGTCACGAGCAGGGCGTCGGGGCGTTGCGGCAGCGTGTCGAGCCCCGTCACCGGCACGTCGCGCCGCCTCGCTCGCTTGTCCCGCACGTCTGCAACCGCCACCTAGGTGAGGCAATGCGAGAGGTGGGGCCATGTAGCAGGGGCGCTCAGGGGCGGGGCGCACCGATATCGGCGTGGTACTCGAGCTTGAGCGAGGGCGGCACCTTGAAGTGGCGGACGCGGCCCTGCAGCGCGCCGACGGTGACGCAGCTGCCGCGGCTGTTGAAGCGCACGCAGTGGATGGGCAGGGCCTCGTGCAGCTGCACCTGCTTCCAGTCGACGACGCGGGCGGGGCTCGCGCACTGCAGCCGCACCTTGCCGTTCCACGAGCACGACACAAAATGCCGCGAGTCCACGGGGTGGAACGCCACCGCCATGACGCTGTCGTCGTGCCTGCAGCGGGGTGCGCGGTGACTGCCGCAGCTGCGGTGGCGCGCGTGCGGGCCAGGCAGCTCGCGGAGGGCGGTACCTGAACGTCTTGAGGGCTGCAGCGCTGTAGAGGTGCCACAGCATGACGGTCTTGTCGCGGCTGGCAGACAGCAGGAAGAGGTTGCCGCTCCAGCTGAGGTCGAAGATGTCGTCCTGGTGGCCACGCAGCTCCTTCACCGCCTGAGTCCGGAACGGCTCCACCACCGCCTCATCCTCCTGTGCCGACGCAGCGACCGCTGCAACGGAAACTGTTGGTCATGCATGTTGGCCAATAAGGCAGCGCTGCCCAGTAGGCGTCAGCTGCACTGGGGGGCAGGTGAGAGGGGGGGGCGCACTGGTGTCCACGGGTGCGCGGCGGTTCTCCCAGATGCGAATGACGCGGTCGCGGCCGGCGGAGGCGAGGTGCGCGCCGGTGGCGCTGAAGGCGAGGCGCCAGATGACGCCGGAGTGCGCCTGCCACCGCTGCACTAGGCGCAGCTGCGTGAACTCCCGGAAGACCTTGCGGTGGGACACCACAGCCACGCAGTCCTGCAGACCCGCCACCACTGTCAGGTACCTGTGTCAGGTGCCTGCGGAGGCTGGTCGGTGCCGGGGGCGCAGTGCCAGGAGCTGTGTGCTGGACCCAACCTGCATGCTGCGCTTGCGGCGGATGGTGTGGACAGGATACCGTGGCATCCGTGCTGGGCGTCGAGCCGAATGTGCTACACAGACCAGGGCGGCAGCCGCACGCCCCTGAGGCGGAGCAGGCTGTACACGCGTGGGCCGCACGTCTGCGAGGGGCTGCGCTGAAGCGAGCTGTGTGGAGAGGGACGGCCGCGAGGCCGGCGTGCCCGTGGATGTCTCTGAAGCAACGCTGCCCGACGGGCTGGATACACTTGATGCATCAGACTGTGCGTCGGTAGGCAAAGATGAGATCATGGACGGCGGAACGTCAGGCGCAACAGCTGTGCACTCTGCAGCCGCCTTGCTTCTCTGTGTGCCAGAGGTTCGGCCCCTGCGACCCCGCAGCGCGCTCCTGCAAATCCAGTTGGCAGGTTACACGGCGAGCAACATTTCACTGCGTGATGGGCAATTCTGCTATCGGTGTGGCCCAAGACCAGCGTGTGTGATGATGGCACAGCACCAGATCTTCCCCGCTCTCCTCTTCCTCCTCTCTGACGCAGTCTCAGACGGCGCATGGCTCAATGTTGCACTGGTAGAGACGGCTGACAGCGACTCCAAGCCATGGTCTTGAGCTCTGTCTTGCTCCTCCATGGTGTTGTACTGGAAGACACGGGTCTCATTCGTTGACAGGTTGACAAGCTTCTGGCTTGAATTTTGCGGTTCGCCAAAGTCGGCTATCATGTATTCATGACCCGTCTCTTTATCTTTGACGATCAGCTGAGCTAGTTTTCTAATGCTACTGTTCATATTCTCTGACGTGGTATCCTCTTCGCCGGATGCCGCAGCAGGGTCGGGTCCATCAACAGCAGTTTCACCCGACTCATTCGTCTCACGACCTCCCTGCATCGTATGCGATGGCAGCTCATGCGCTGATGCAACCGACGAGCGCGTTTGACGCTGGGACGTCGCCGATGCGGCCTGCATTGCAAGTGCATTGGTGATTTTTCAACAACAGACCCGTTGAGCGTGGACTGGGGCTACAGATGGCATGACAGCTCCTCAGCGCGGCTATGACGCCCCTGATGTTGGAATTGATCAACCTCGTGGGACGTACGGTGTTTGCGTCTTCTGGTTCTTTGTGCTCCTCTGGACCTATCGGAGGTGTCAAATGTTGGTCAGACCTGTCTTCCGCACTCTGAGATGGTCTCGGACGATGAATTGAGGAATATGATCCACTTGGGGACGGCGTTGACTCGTCACCGACGATGCTTTGGAACTCAGAATCGGAACCGCTGTCCGCCATGCCTCGTTGATCACATCCAAAGACCACCAAAAATCATGCATCTATACGACGTGGAACATCAGGCTTGCAGTGATGTCGAGTGCAATGATGCTTGTTACAGAAGAAACTATCTCTGCAGCTTCAACGCTGACCAGTACTCTTACAGGCGCACGGCAAAACTCTAGTGGAAACAACCAGTGCAACGTGTGCTTATGACACGACGTATATGTGGCCTCTGCAGGACAACTGCTTTTCCTTCCAACTCGTCCCTCGTTACAGCGGCCTAGTAGGGGATGCGCGTCCTGGGCAACTGCGAACTGTGCTCGATTCAAGAAAGTGGTTTAGGCGGATCCCAAGTGGGTTAGGCGAGTCTAAAGACCCAGCGCCCGCGAAGGGCTGCACCGCACTTGTGAGGTGAACAGTATTGCAGGTAATAGGGTCATCACTGTCCACGCGCGTTTGGCTGGTGTGCCGAACTTGTGGCCGCACTCCCGAGGCATGCTCGGCCATGGTGATGCCCGCTCCGTTACGTTCAGTGCCGCGTCGCCTCCCACACGTGCAGACAATCACACCTAATACCTTTGGTAAAAGTTACAGTTTCTGTGACTAGCTCCCTGTTGCTGACCAGCGTTCATCTCTGTTAGAAGTCCCTGATTTGAAGTTGCTCCTCGGCCTTGTCCACCTGGTCGCGGGCCACCTCACCTGCAGGTTCACGCCACTGTTGTGCATAACATGGGCTGTGCTGTAAGGCGTGCGACGTCAGTCGCCCGAGTCTGCAACGGTGGCCAAACATGACTTTCCAGGCAACATCCAGTACTGCTTCCATGAGAAAAGGCCGGAGCCGTACTCAGGAGGTGCTTGTAGTTGCTGATGCTGAAGTTGGTCTGTGCTTTCAGTCCAAGCGCTTGCACCAAAACCTGGTCATACGCGCTGGCTGCGCGGTCCTTTGATAGGTAGTAGCCCAGGCTGACACTGTCCTGCTGTACCATCTGGCTGATGTGTGTCTGGAGGATGCTCGGGACGGATTCCAACTCGTCTGACTCCATTCCGGGCCGCCCCTTACGGTTGATAGTTTTGATGTGTTCATGCGTCTGGACTACCCAAGCCTGCATCACACACATCCAGAATCCGCAGGTATCGCCTCCAGGAACACTGGCCACGGGCTCCCTCGAGCTTGTCGGTCGCACCTTCAGCTTGTCTGGGGTCATGCCAGGCTGAGCGGCCATCTCGGCAACGCGCTCCATCTCTGCTCCATACACACCATCGAAGTTCAGGCGCATGCCGGGCTTACCGGCGGCCACCTCCGCAAGGTCCGCGATGCGGCCCGCCTGCTCCGCCGTCTCGTACGACCCCAGGTAGATCTGCCGCTTGAAGTGGTGTGGGGTGACGTCGTAGCGGCCGGTGCGCACCATGAGCGACACAGACCGGTACGGCGTCACACCGCGGTTGCCATGGGGCGCCAGGAGGCGCCGGATGGCCGCCGGAACGGTGCGCCTCCCGCCGGGCGTGGGCAACACTGGCACGCTGGCCCTGCCGCTGCGTGTGGTCCTGCCACCGGGGCGTGATGGCGCCGCAGCGGTGGCCTTCTGGACTCCGGTGCGGCTGCTGCGCCTGCAGGGCCGGCTCGACACAGTGACTCACACTGGCCGTGGTCACAAGCCGTGTTCACATGCGCTGGTGCCGCGTTCAGTACTGCCCAGCTGCTATGTGTGAGGGCGGCGTCCGCACCGGGTGCGGCCAGGAACCCACTCATCAGCGGAGATGGTCTGTGAGTGCTGCACTACAGTGTCAGAGTCTTCTGGTTGCGAGTCCGGCCGTGCGCGCTTGTCAGCCTGCCATGTGGCCTTCACTGTGCGGTTGGTATTGTCGTCTGCGCCTGCACGTTGGGATGCCGTTTGGGGAGTCACCGGTCCTGCTTTTGCAGGGACAAATCGGAGACTGGATGTTGGAGGGGGGCGGGAGGGGATACAGGGGGGGGCGGATGGCTGGAGACTTGTGGCAGGCTGCGGCTGCTGCGTTGGCGCTGCTGAGATCCACTGTGCAGGTGCTTCTGCAGCGGCAGAGAGGGGCGATGGCAGTCGCTGCTGCCTGAACGCCGCGAATGGCGGTGCTGGCATCGGGGCAAATGGCTCTGGGCTTGCTGACGGCAGCTGAGATGTGGCAGCGAGAGGGAAGGAGGAACAGGAGAGGGAGTGTGGGAGGAGAGGCTTGTTCCGAAAGATGTGCTCAAGGCTGGCAGACGACAGGGAATTGCGCAGCCTCCACTGCAGCTGCGCGGCAGCGGCAGCGTCGGGGGATGATGGCACCATCGACGGCTTGGCGGAGTAAGGGCTGCGGGGCGTGTGGGGAGATCGGGCCTCTGGTGATGTAGATGCGCGGAGGAAGGCCTCAAGGTCTCTGAAAGTCGCATGAGCAGGGCTGCCTATCTGGGGCGACGATGGATGCCCTGGATTGGCCCCGGCTCCCCAAGCTCCCAACTCTGGTACCGGGTGAGGAGATACCTCATGGCCGACATGTGCTAACAGGGATTTCAAAGCGCTGGCTGCATTCCCAGCAGAACTGGGGATCGGATCAGCCGGACGCTCCTGTGGCTCCTGGACTCCATCACCTGCCTCGTGATCGTTGAGCTGATTGGGTGCTCCTGTTGAATCGGCCATTCTGAAACGCTGCAACGCTTGTGTCGGTAGCCTGCATAAGCAACTGATGGTGGTTGAGCTGTGACACGTTACGCCCACGCTCGTTCGCCAAGACGCGATGGCCTACAGGGCATGCCCACGCAACGCAAGGTTGTTAAAACCCGGCCGCTCGCTCAGCGCCACCCCAAAACATGAACGTGAGAGTGCGACCACTTGTCTGGACAGCGGGTTGCGTGGCGTTACCTAACGCGCTTGCGTCGATGCTGTCCGCTTCACAAAAATGCAGGTAGGTGATGCATTCACGCCATCACAACCCAAGTGCTCTAGCTTGTATGCAAAAGGCTCAGTATGAATCTTGCGAGGCAGAATCAAACGTGTGCTGGAATCTCGAATCAGCCCAGTGTTCGCGACGCTCAAGGGGATGTTACAACGGAAAACCAGCACATTCTGTTTTGATGGCTTTTATATGTGCCGCTGCATGAAATGTGCGAGTAATCACGGCAGATCAATCAGTGGCTTAAGGTGTTGGGCATGCGCAAAACTACGCACCATTCGCGTCACCTGCACACTGTTGGATGATCTCTGCAGGGCATGTATGCGCTACGCAAAGAGTGGCAGTCGATCCTACCCGTTATGAAGAGCATGCAAGCGTGACGGCGGCACTGCTCTTCAAGGCACTTTGCGGGGCGCACATCTCTCTATACTGCAACAGCGCGCATGTTGTTTCTTTAAAGGGACGCAGACAGCTTGTACTGCATGTCCTTGGTTCACCTCTATGCTCAGCAAGGACGTTCGGCGGAATGTGTTGTCGGGAAGCCGCGCGACTTGCGAGACGCTCCTGTTGCGCCTGAGGCGATACGGGTTACGCTACGACTACGTCCACATGCTGCTTTGAGGACTACGTTTCTGTCTGCTGTCGTGGATCAGTTTGGGGAGTCTATGTACGCTGTATCTCCGATTTTGCGAACCTGATCACTCCACACATAGACTGCACCGTCCACGCCATTGACTCACATGATAATACTACCTGACAGAAAATTCCTATCACCTGACGATTGCAGTCATGGTGCGTGGTGATACAGCGAAGCATAGGCAGGAATTGAAGTCACCAAAGCATATCTCATGGCAAGGGCAAGTAGCATGATCGATAGCAATTGCACTGTGTACTGCTGAAACAACACGTCATAATTTGGGGATCAAACCCTGTTTGTGCAATCGCGCGGTCGATTATTTCGCTGTGCCTAGAAACAGTGACAATGCACCGGGTGTCAAACCAACCAGAACTGACACCTGCAAAGCCAGAAACACGTTGTTCGCCACGAATACAGAGCCTGACCCGGCGATCATGAGCGGTGTATGTGCAAGGCGATGTTTCCGCCTATGGCATTATGTGTTACAGAGACACAAACGTCTGGCTGGGAGGATCTGTCTTCATTGGGCACAGTTGAAGCCCCTGCGATGCCATGGACGTCAGGCTGTTTGAGAATGGCATCTAAACATGGCACAAATCCAGTGGCAAGAAATGTGTCATGAATGGGATTTTGCTAGTGCAGATATGTACAGCAAGTGATGCGAATTTGCCACACCTCGCCCTTATACTGTTGACTTTGCATGGCTGATCAAGTGACGAACTGATTGGTGCAACATACAAGATATATAAACAGGTGAAGCCAGCAACACCTTTGTGGTTTCCCTGTTCCAGTCTGTTTGGCCAAGAACCGTGGCAATACGTGGCTGAAGCAACAACACGCAGAAGGAGAGGTGCGTGATGCATGTGCTGCTGCAATGGCATGCGTATTCGGCTTCAGATTGCCGCAATCCTGGACGCATGTCACACGTCTTTCAATCTGCGTTGGCAGAGAGCGTTTGTCACTGACTTGACGCAGTTCCCTCGATTGGGCAGGAGAGCTGGGCTCCTTTGCAGATGGTGCAACATTTCGCGTCCTCGCAAGCGGACCGTTTCAAACCTCAGCAGGGAAGTGAGTGCTGACCCGGCCCAGCTTGGGAAGGCTGCCAGATCAATCTGATTCATCTTTTTTCGCCTTGCTCTGATTAGCGGCAGAGGACGTCGACGCTGTGACTCGTGACGTCGGCATAGTTCAGCTGGGCTCCTTCGCCTCAGGCAACAACTGTTACCTAAGTGCTGAGGAACAGAGGCTCGGTTCCTCTCGCCTCGCCGCAAGGTGATTTTTTCCGGAGGGCCTTTGCAATCAGTGGTGCCAAGTAACGGTCGCTTGAATCGGTGTGTCACCTGTACGAGCGGATGGCGCAGATTCTTGGTCGATACGGGCTTGCGCGCGAAGATGGGTACTTTAAACAGGAGCAGGTGTGTACTGGATGTCTGCTGCGCCCAAGCCTGGTTCTGCTGAAGAGTTTCGCGCCCGCAGCATTCGAAGGCACCTCGTTTCCTGCCGATTGATTGCCACCCGGTCCGATCACGTAGAGGTTGCGGGCTCCTGCTCATCTCTCCAAGGATCATCACGTTCTGCTTCTCTGGTGTGCAAGGGATGTGCACAGGGTGGTTTGTGCAAGCCCTGACCAGGCCACCTGCATGCAGGAGGCAGATATTCAGGAGCTGCGGAGGCGTCTCATCGACCAGGGCCGGTTTACAGAAGACTACCTCGGAGCTGATGCCATGAAGGCACTACGGCAGTCCCCAGACGATGTGTCGCCCGTCCTGATGGAAGTTCTGCAAGCATCTGCCCGGATGGACGTTCCCAACGCAGCGAGACACCGTATCTGGGAGCTGTATGTCCCCAGATTTCAACTCTGCAGGGTTGCGCGACCCAAAGCAGGCCGTGTGTCACACTGCAGGCTGTGTTTGTGTGATGCTGTGCCACTGCCCATGGCCTGGCATTGTAGCATCCCTGCACGTGGACACCCTGTGCTGCCACTTGACCATGTGGGTGCAGGCGCAAACGGGCAGGCCTGCCTCCTCTGCCGGAAGCCGAGCTCGCAAAGGCGGTGCGGCAGTTACGCCTTGGCTCTGCAGCACTGCTGGTGCCCTCCGAGCTGTCCCTGTCCACCCGGCAGAGCTGGCGGACCGCCCGAGCGTCCGCCCCCCCCGACGCAGCAGGAGCCCTACCGCCACCGACCGACTCTCGATACGCGTCTGCTGCGGCAGGAGTTGCCAGGGGAGGCCGTGCGCATGCTCGGGAGCACCCTGCGGCGCTGCGGCGGGCGGCGCTGTCCCCGGAGCAGCAGGCGCTCGCCAACCGGCAGGCGGCTGTCACGCTGCGCAGCGCGGCGTACGGCACAATGGCAGGCGCTGCGGCGCTTGGGCTCAGCGTGACGGCCTTCGCAGCGTCATGCGGGGTGTGGAGCGCGCAGGATGCGCAGGGGGCGCTGCGGCGGTGGGGGCAGAGCTGCCGTGAGCCAATCCGCGCGGCCGTCATGCCATGGGCGGCGTGGGCGCGCTCCCTGGCGGGCCGCACCAACTAGCGTTGCATTGCCATGTGTTCCCGATTTCAGCGTCTGGTGTCCACGGCCGCCACAGGTTGCAGTTTGAGCTTGGTGTCGCGCATCGTGCCGCGTGTGGTGCTTTCTAGTAGTCGCCCGGTGTGGCTTAGCTGCCTGCCTGCCTTCGAGCAGCCGTGGCCCGTGTGGCGGGCAGGGTCATGTCGGCCGCCAGTATGTACTGCGTCTGATCTAAAGCTGAGTTATCGGTCCTGGTTTGTTACTGCGGACCGGCTCACCTTGTAATTATGATATCCCTTCCATTACAACAGCTACATGGATACTGCGACCCGCTCCGTCACATATCCCCGAAGGACACAGCGACTTCGACTGTGGTATTATTGTAGATCAGCGTGAACATCGCTGGTACGGACGACCCAGAGGCGGTCCGGCTTAACACGTTGCCAGACACTGAGTGACTGAGCCTGCCTGTGCCACCTGGCCCACCGACACTGCTCGGCCTCCTGCGCACGCTCCAGTCCTGCCAGTCAGCGCTTCAGTGTCCAGACATGCTACGCTCTCGCATTGGCTTAATTAATCGCCCACCCTCATCTAGGTTCATTATTTCATGTCGCACTCCGGACAGTCTGGAAGCGTGCCCGTGGCACATTCATTCTCATCTCCCAGTCCGTTGCAGCGGGCCACCGCATCACACCGGAGGCTCCGAGCAGGCCGCTGCCGTCCATGGCCTCGGCAAGCGGGCCCCAACAGCCTCTAGGTGGGTGGCTAGGGCTGTGTGCACCCCCCTGTCGTCTCAGGCTGCGGCGCCTGCCTCTCCTCCGGACAGCCCGGCGACCGTATGGCCAGTCGCTTCCATGTGCACACTGGTGTGGGACACGCGAACAGTGTGTGTGCTCAAACCGCCGCTGACAGCTCCTCCCGGCTCAGTCCACCGGACCTCCCGGTGCTTGGGCGCCTCGTCTTGCGCGTCCACGGAGAACTTGACGACGGTCGGCGCTATCTGCACATGCCCTGCACGCCACTGCATGTCAGCGCCAGCGGCTCTCGTGTGCGCGCGCGGCGAAGAGCTGGGTAAAAGGGCTGTGCGGGGGCGAGGGCGGAGGGGAGGCGCACCGGCGGCGTCGACAGCGCGCACGCGCAGTGTGTGCTCTCCGCCGTCCAACGGACGTGCCGGCCGGAAGCTGGCCGCGTCAGGCACTGCCACTACGTGCTCCCACTCGCCGTCAAACGACGCGAGGAATGTGCAGACCTGCCTGCGGTGCTCTGGGGGTTGCTGCGCAGCGCCGCGGAGGGCCGCAGTCCGCTGCGTGTCACGTGGCAGGGGCGCTGCGGAGCACCAGAACGCAAAGTGCGGCCGACTCTCGGTCGTGGTGTCCCCCCACGCCATTTCCACAACCGCCTGAGGCTCCATTCCTGCACCAGTCTAAAGAATCATGCATCAGTCGCACACGGGTCAGCATCCATGCTGGCACACCTCAGGCAGGGTGACCATACTCGCCCTGTGCGAGTGGACGCTGCACCCATGGATGAGTAGGAGCTGAAGCCCCATCAACCTTACCCCCCTGCACGAGCTGTCCTTACGGCTCGTACTGCTGTTGTTACCTATCCGGCCCTGTTTAAGTGACTGACTGGGTGACCCTGTCGAGGCGGAGGGCGCGCCGGTGCATGCAGCTTTGCCCCAAGCAGCTTTGAGTGCGATATGGCACAAGGCGCACCGGGAGGGGCTCGCTGGAAGCCATGCAGCTCGTCCGCAAGGCGCTCCTCCACCGTAGCAACGCCTGCCTCCACCTCCTCCACCACATCCTGCACCGTGCCCCGCAGCCCGGTATGGGGCAGCGGGTGGTGCCGGTTGTGAGACCGCATGGAGAGTTTAGCGCCCTGCGCTAGGTCATCTCCAAACATGTGGTGTCCGTAGTGGTGTTGCAACACCATCTTCTGGGACATGCTCAATGCCAGAAGGGCACAGGCCAACAGCACGACCACTGCCACGCCGAAAGACCTGCAGCACCCATGCACGCGTCGGACTCGGTGGGCAAGGTCCCACTCATATTTACAGGCTCGACATGGCACCTTCTTAACATGTACGCATCATCAATGCCCTGAGCGCCAGCTGGGCGCACCAGTGATCTCAAGCGCTTTGCAGGGAGCAAAAAAATCGTACCCGCAAAGTCACGCGTATGCACCTCTACCAGTTGAAGCAGATATTCTGGTTGCTATGGAAATGCTGTTGCTAAAGCGCGGCAGGACGTACTCATAACTGCCCCGTTCGCGATGGTCGCGGAATTTGCGTCTCCCGTGCACGGGCAGCATGCACAGGAGGCAGACGTAGGTATTTCAGTGTCGCAAAAGTAGGTGATGTTTTTCCATCAGTTGCACTGTACGCGGTGGAGGCTATCCACGAACGTCGACATGCCAGCTTTCCGAGCTGGCTCAGCAACTCGCAGTTATGCCACGTGTTGTCGAGCTTTTGTAAAACATGACCGCATGGCGCTTTGAAAGGCCAGGCTGTCGGCGTTCAAGTGGCTGCCGCGTGATTAATCAGATTAGTGTCTATCATAGATCGATAGGAGATGGCACAAGCTTCAGCTTGTCCACGTGAAGACAGATATTTCAGAGGCATTTCACAAGTACTATGTGATACTTCAGCGTTTGTGGCTTGAAATGATGCATCTTGCACGCAGATGTCGGGGGAGGTATCCT
Source organism: Ulva armoricana (assembly GCA_032360965.1). Taxonomy (NCBI): domain Eukaryota; kingdom Viridiplantae; phylum Chlorophyta; class Ulvophyceae; order Ulvales; family Ulvaceae; genus Ulva; species Ulva armoricana. The sequence goes on from JAUMHO010000006.1 coordinate 3,461,140, forward strand.
GTGGCTGCAGCTCCTCGGCATTGTGCACGTCACGCCATGCAGACAGCGCCTGTCCGACAGGTTTCGAAACAGCACTTGATTCCATGTGGGTTTACGTACGACACCAGTCTCAGCACGTTTCCGCGAATTAACTACGACCATTTCGCAATTGCAAACGAGTGGATTGCAACCTGCCTTACCAGAGAGCTTACTTATTACGCGGAAGCATCAGTGTCAAGGCCTGCAGATCTGTAGTCGCTCGGTAACATGACCGGTCAGAACAACAGTCGTGGATGTGCTCAGCTGTCTTCACAGCCTCGCCGACTGACCGTTGGGCGTCAGGCGCAATGTGCGCAAAAGCGCAACGTTCGCAGTAATGTCTTGTCCCCTGTTAGGGAGGCCACATCTTCCACAGCCGTTACCCCGTCTGAGTCGATTGCTGTTAGCATTGATGACATTAGGAGACCGGTAGGTGATGACATGGACACGTTGGTGAAGAACCTGCTCAACGTAGTTGGCGACCGGCACCCCATGCTGATGGCAGCAGCCCAGCAAATTTTCGGAGCTGGAGGTAAAAAGTTGAGGCCAATGCTAGTGTTTCTTGTTGCACGCGCGACTTGCAAGCATACAGGCAGGTGCGGTTTGTGGTTCTGCAGCATCCGCGTAACTTCAGAGTCGAAGTCGAGCACTGCACATAACTACGTATCCCAGTGTGCAGGGATATGACTGACAGGCACCGAAGGCTGGCGGAAATCACTGAAATGATTCACACGGCGTCGCTGGTTCACGATGATGTGTTGGACGAATGCAACGTCCGGCGAGGTGAGCCTTGAATATGGCCTGTGCATGTGCCCACGTCAAGACATGCAGCCCCATCCATGAAGACGCCTAAATTCAGACCGTGATGTATTCTCGCTCTAGACTGTCGGGCGCGATGCGTACGATTCGCTGGATATCAGGTAGACCTGGCAGCGCTCGGGGTCGACAGCACCCGAAATCGCACACAGGCGTCCTGCCGCTGAGGCAGCGTCTATTGTGTGATCTGCATTCTGTACCCCGTCGTGAAAATTGTTCATAGTACTGATGCGATGATGCTAACGTGCGCAGGCAAGGAAACTGTGAACAGCATGTATGGTACGCGGGTAGCTGTGCTGGCGGGGGACTTTCTTTTTGCTGAGTCGTCATGGGGCTTGGCACAGCTGGATAACTTGGAGGTGTGGCTTTCCCTGTTCCCAAGGTGTATGGTGACTGTGGTGACTGTAGCTTCAGGAGTGGAGTGTCATATGCCTATGATGGCCCAGTCATATCCAGAGCTCTGATTAATGATACCAGGCTGTAAGCGAGACCAGTTTTTGGGGCGTATCTCGCTTCAGGTTTACCAATTCCGGCAAAACTGTGTGGTCTGAGCAATCAACATGTTGTTTGAATGGTCAGCCCAATGTACGATTTGTGCTGACTTGATCCATGAATGCAGGTGATCAAGCTCATCTCACAAGTGATCGCCGATTTTGCAAATGGGGAGATATCACAGGCGACAGCTCTGTTTGACACGGAGCTGACGATCGAGCAGTATCTCGATAAAAGTTTCTTCAAAACCGCATCCCTCATCGCAGCCTCCTGCCGATCAGCTTCTGTATTCTCCGAGTGTGAGGAAGACACGAAGGCAGCCATGTTCGAGTATGGCAAACATCTCGGCCTTGCTTTCCAGGCACGTTCCTCAGCCTGGAAACACCACACTCGATCCTTCAGTGAAGCCAGCGCAACGAACCAGGCACTGCTGCAGCGTCGTTAGTTTCTGCGGCTCATGATAAATCTCTCAGTGTCGAGCCGGCACCGCACACTGCTGAGCACAGCGATGACGTGGGTGGCTGTGCAGGTGGTCGATGACATCCTGGACTTCACACAGACAGCAGAGCAACTGGGGAAGCCGCGCTATCAGGACATCGCCAGCGGCAACCTCACTGCACCAACGCTGTACGCAATGAAGAAGTGCCCAGAGTTGCATACATTGATCGAGGGGGAGTTCCTGGAGGAGGGCGCTGTAGAGCGCGCTGTCGCCCTGATCGAGCAGCATGGCGGTGTGCCCTCCCTCTAATGCCCATCTTGTTTCACTAGAGAAACACCTAAACTGCATTCTTGCTCGCATCTCGTCACGTCTCTTCACCAGGCAGTGTCACATGACGTTGCGCCGTGCCTGAGCCGCCCGTGTTGCGTTGGGCTGAGTGGCATTCAGACAGCAGTGAACGTGTGAGCAATGTGGTGCAGGGTATGCTGATGCCAAAGCGTTGGCAAGAAGAGAGGCGGATCTCGCGCTGGCGGCGCTGCAGTGTCTGCCAGTATGTGATGAGCGGCGGTCGCTTGAGGCGATGGTTGACTACGTGCTTGAGCGTATGTACTGAGACTTTTAGCGGACATCCGCAACCCACACTCGTACAGCCGGATGACGAGACATCTCCGGGGCGAGTTGTGACCTTGTGTGCCAGTAACACCTGAGATGCCACGCATGCGCAGTGTGTAGATGTGTGTCGCAGCAGCGCCGTGGCATCCCCGCAGGCCATGTTCTGCTGGCTGGTGTGGGATGGCACGGTCTGTGCATTGCGTGGTGGCTCTGGCTGAAAGTGTATGAGATGCAGCTCTGCATGCACAACAGCATGGAACTGGGTCTCTGGTGTGTGACAGTACGCTGGAGGCCGTACCACTGATTTCACTGTATGATTAAGCCATCTCGGTAGACAGAAAGATTTCGATAGTATTGCCAGGACCACCCTTGTTCTGTAATGACACCGTGATGACCTGTGCGGCAGGTGCATCATGTAAATTGTAATGAGGAAAGGCTGTTGGCAGATCGGCCCTGCATTCGGTCACCATAGATGTGTTCAGTCCTTGATCAGGCATTCGATCATGGCCGGCAGGTGCGGTCCATATGCGTGACGCCGTTCAACGTCGACCTCGCATCCCTCGCGTGATCTCCGGGATGGTTGTGCGTCTCCGTTGTAGGACATGGCATGCCTATCCTACCCTCAGGCACGTTGTTGAATTGCGCGGCGACGGTTGTATATCTTCCACGAATGCAATCACCGTGGCCTCACCTTGGTCTGCTCCGTGGCTAGAAGCGCCCTCAGGTGCACAATCTTGGTTATCGCTACTCGCACGAACGCTAGACAACGATGGCTTCGGTGATGCTGTGACACGACACTGACACGTGTCACTGAATGTGCACGATTGATCTAGACATCTAGCTTGCATCCGCGTTGGAAGTCATACACCCGACCGGAAGAGCGGCGTGTGACCCATGCACCTCTCCGTGAACACCGTTCCGCTGCGAAAAATCTGCGACTTGGATTGTAGCTGAATCGATAATCGCACTCGAGGTGCGCAAAAGCTGCAACTGCGCCGACGCCTGAAAGCCCTGCCGGCCTTGGCAACCTCTAGGCAACCCAGTTCAGTCAAGCGCTCCATGACACTCGTCACGCATGCCAGCTGACCCACCCGACCAGTTGTCGCCAAAGCCCCTGCCAACTGCTATGGCATCGTCGAGCGCAGCAACTGGACACGGAAGTGAGAAGCAGCTGGACCAGGCGTGCTGCAGCTCTGCCTTCTGGCAAGCCATATGCCCACAGTTGACAATCAGCGAAACCGCTCAAGAGAAGTCCGGCTATATATCTTGTGATGCTGAGGTGTGGAGCCGTACGTAGCACCTGCGATTGCCATTGTCTCAGGCAGGTGTCAGGCAGCAGGCTCGACTGGCGTGCATGATCCACCCGTTTATCACAGCAAACACCGCAATGACGCAGGAAGCAAAGCAAGTATCAGATAGAATACGGGAAGATGGGTACGCCGTGCTTCGGGGGCACGAAGAGCAGTGGCCTGTGCAGCTGGAGCGTGTGAGGGAGGGAATCGAGCAGCTCCGTGCAGCTGGCTGGGCGCCCTCCTTCATCATGATGTTTGACGAGGCCTGGCTCATCATGCATGCGATCTCCGAAGTCATGGCCAAAGGTGTGTTCACCCGCGCACCCCGTGTTTGCTCCAACTCTGCTTCCAGCCTTGTCGCCGTCGAGGCAGGGGAAGGGGGCTTGTGGTGGAGGCCGGAGCACTGTGAGATGGCAGGGGCTGCCGAAGAGGTGGCGGTCAGCGGTCAGCCTGTGATGGTGGCCGAATGCGGCCTGGCCGGCCGGCACAGGGGTGAGCGGGGGCGCAGCTGCAGGCCTGCTGACGGTGGGGCGCATGCAGCGACGGGCAACGCACCAAACATGGACATGCTGGCATGGCGTGTGCACGCGGCGGCGGGTGAGGCCGGCTTCTCGCCACACCGCGACCGCCAGCCGGACAACGCCGCTGCGTCGTTCCGCCCGGACGGCACGCCGCGCTACGCCACCTGCTGGCTTGCCCTCGCCGACGCCACTCCGGACACAGGCTGCCTCTATGTCGTCCCACGCAGCCGTGACCCCGGCTACTCTGCCGGTGTGCCCCCCTTCCCCCTTCATGCTGAGCATGCGCAGCCACTGCAACCTCACTGTACAGGCAGCCGCTTGCTACCAACCCGCACCCATGCACAGGGCTACGACATGCATGCTGTGCGTGCGTGCAGGTGACTGCGAGGCTGAGGATGCCCCGGACCCATTGAGGGTGGCGCTGCCGGACAAAGAGGCGTTCCAGCACGTCCGCGCGCTACCGGCGGCGGCGGGCCAGGCCGTGCTGTTCTCGCACCGCATCATACACTGGGGCTCGGCCGGCTGCCGCCACGCGCTGCACCCCCGCGTCTCCATCTCCTTTGGCTTCTCCGACGACGGCTTTGAGGTGTGCCCCAGTTGAGTGCCAGGCATGCTCGCTGCCGCGGCCCAGCACACCTATCGTCCACCGCAGCAATCATGCAGGCGCCGTACATCTCGCGTGCTCACCTGCCACTGCCCCCGCTGCGGCTGCGGCTGGCGCTGGTGGCTGCGCAGATGCTCGCATACCACCAGCGCTTCCGCCCGTCGCAGACCGAGCTGCACTGCTACAAGGCGGCCGTCGACGCCGCCGGGGGGGATCTTGGCGCGGAGTTCCGGCGGAAGGCGGTGGCCGAGTTTGTGGCTGCGGCGCGCGAGGCGCACGAGCGCCCGGCCTCGCCGCGCCCGGAGGCAGCAGCTGTGGAGGGTGCCGGTGCGACAGACGATGACATCGTCGACGAGGTAGCGCCCCCCCATCGTGGCCTGCGCACGGCTGATGACTACCTGTGCGTGATCTGTGACCATGCATTTACAGCTTGGACAGCGGCGCGTGCGCGAGGGGCAGCGGTCGCACTGCGTGGTCGGCAGTGGCGCAGTGCCATGAGGGTTTCTTCCTGGCGGGGCAACGAGGCCACGGAGCGGCCGGGTGCAGGCAATGGAGGCGATGCTGGACGCGGAACTTGAGGGTCAGAACGACTTTGACGACGACTACGATGAGCTCGACGATGAGGTGGACAGCGCCGGCGGCAGCCCACTGGCCGGCAGCGGTGAGGGCACCGCGGCCGACGCTCCGGAAGACGTGGCAGGCCCGGCCGAGGCGTCGGCTGCCCCTCATGCAGCTGTCGCCGTCGCCGCGTCCAGGGACGGCGGCCAGGGCAGCATCGGGCCTGTGCCGCGGGATGCAGGCGCGGCGGCTGCAGCCGTGGCTGCAGCGGCGGGGTCGGTTGTCCGGTCGCCGGCGCTGGAGGGGCCAGGGGACTCGTCGACGGTGATGTGTGCGGACATGCATGGGGATGTGGCGGAGGAGCACGCGTCGGCCGCACCGGGGCTGTTCTCTGCGGACGGCGTGATGCGCTGGGGCAAGAAGCGGAAGCGGTGATGCATGCCTGGAAGTGCCTAGCTGGACCGTAGGTGGGCGAGCGGCTGCTTTGAGATGCTGGAATCATTGCCGGGCTGGATTCACGTCACGCGCCAGTGCTTGCACGAGGAGGTGCCGAGGTGCTCGAGGAACGCAGCAACACAGGCGTCGCCGGCCCGCAAAGCGTGTGCATGCTCTGGCTATGCCGCAGGGCAGCAATCTCGCTCGATGCCGGCGTCGCCTATAGGTCCACAGCCGTCAATGGACTGGTGCGACGCGTAGACGAGCAAGCTCGCGTATGCTACACACTATCAACAGACCCCGATACCATCTCGGGAGGATTAAATCGGGTAGTGACCTGTGTGCTCGAGGCCCCCGGGCTGGTGACATGGCACAATGCACAGTGCAGCCGCCGGGCAGCAATACGCGGAGCTGGAGGTTGTTGCGATCGCCCGCACGGTGATCGGCCAGGTGGGACGGACACGCGGTGGCGAGCGACAGGCATGCTGATCCGCCTTGTGTTGCTGGTCACGCTGGGCACGCTGCGCATGGTGGGAGGGGGGCTGTGACCGAATCGGGAACGAACTTTGAGCCAGTGATGCTGCTGCAGCATGCGAAGCATTCCGCCACGAATCTTTACACGCTGGCAGCGACGCATTGTAACCATGACGAGGTGATTGCGGCGATGCTGGACCTGGCGTGTGCTGCCACAACTCCCCTGTGTGTTACTGCGGTGCCGGCGCTGATTTACTGACATGAGCAGCCACCAGGCGTCACAGGCGATGCTTCTGCCCTGGCGGCAGGTGCATCACATGCTGCTGTGTGCGCGTACTGTGTGTTAGAGATTACCACAGAGATTACCACAAAGGCCCAGCCCCGTCAAGGGGGAACCCACAAGCCAGTACAAGTGCGTCCTGTGTGCCTCTGCTGGCAGCATACATGCACGTGTGGCATGCGCAACGCAGGTTTCGCCTGGAGTGTCCCGAAATAGCAGCTGGGGGACTGCACAGGCTGCCCCCAGGTGGATTACACACGGTTTCTACACTCTGCAGCACCCCTCCCACAGCGTGCGGTCCACGCGGCCGAGTGCGCAGCGGGCCTCCATGAACATCCTCTCGTATGCTGCATGATCCCATGTGGCTGCCGATGCCGTGCCCGTACAGCCTGTGTGGGCGGCCTGCGCTGTGCGGAGCGAAACCTGTCGCCGTAGGCGCAGGCATCGCCCACTGCCGGCCACCGTCCGTGCGCCTGCGCTTGCAGCGCTTCCAATCCGTTCCAGGGTGCTCAAACTTCAAACTGGACAGATGGCGGCGGCAGCCGGATGGCAGGCACACGCAGTGGCAGCAGTGTCACGCACAGAGCTGCTCGTCCAGGATCTCGGCCTCGGTGATCTCCTTCACGGTGCAGTCCGTCACCGGCTCTGCGACGCACATCAGCGCATAGCCCTTGTCGCGCACGTCGTCTGAAAGCATCGCCGCCGCCTGCTCCACCTTCCCGGATGTCTGCACAGCGAGCCTACAGCCTCATGCCACTCACAGCATCTGATGGGAACATCGGTAGCTCACTGGGCTGTTTCTGCCTGTGACTGGCTGTGGGTGCATAGGCCAATGCTGTATGTGCCAGATTAATTCGCCGCAGGAAGCCAGCCAGTCTGGTGTACCAGGTGAGGTGCTGATGTATGTGGACTTCAGCAGGCAAGAGGCACACCACGCGCGCGGGACAGGTCATGCAGACGCCCATCTTGCAGTCGTGCGTGGGCTCGAGGCCTGCCTCGATCATGGCGTCCAGCAGGTTGTCGCCCTCCTCCACCTCGACTGATGCTGTGCGGCCATCCAGCATCTCAAAGTCCACCTTGTGCGCCCTGCACGCCTGCAGAGCGGGAAATGCGGTCATGGACGTGGCCTTCCCGTGGATATGGCGTCGACCGAACTGGAGTGAATTTGCTACATTTGACCAAAAGGCTCACACTTTCGATTAAATATGTTCTACTCGAGGCGGATCAAAGAGCTGTGCAACGACATGGCACACCTGTTGTGCGTGTCCACTGTGTAGAAGATCTAAATCAATTTGAACATCGTCCAACAACAACCAATCCGTTCGACGCTGAGAGGCGGAAAACGGCTGCAATTGTACACTGGCAGTTATATGGGCTAAGTACATGAGCAAGCGAAGTCCCTTCAATGCTGGAACATTGAACGCACCACGCGAAACGACCGGCCAGGGCCGACCACCCGAGGCTTGTGCGCAGAACCTATGGCTCGCATGGTTACTGTAAAGGGGTTCCAGGATAACCAAGGGTGCGTAGATTGCAGGTGGACTCTGTGCGCGGGGGCTCCACAACCTACCGGGGTGGCGAACCAGCTCGATGCGGTAAACGAAGACAAACGGGACAGCTGCGGGATAAACTTTGGAATGTTGTAAAGACGGTGCTCTGGAATGCGCTGACGTGCAGTCCAAGATGAACTGGGCTGTGCCGGGCTCACCCCGGCAACCTGGCACCCTTCGTGCCCGAACCTTCGGTGGCACCCTGAGACGCCGTGGTGCGGTGGCGCGCCATGCGGCACAGGTGTTGTGACTCTGTACGCAAAAACGCACGAGCTTGCATCAGAGCATTAAATGTATTCTTAGCGTGCTGTACGCTGTAAGTTATCCCCTGCCTTTGAGCTATCACAAGTGGTTGTTGCTTCAAGTGTGTGCGCAGTCACAGCCAACAAAATGCAGTACGCCCTGCTTGCTAATGCGCCTGAACCGATGCCATGTATAATGCCCTGATACTGAACGCATACAGCGCATGATACGTGCTCGCCAATCCTATCTTCACGTGTGACAGGTTGTGCAGGTTCGGAAAGTTCGCGACCAGCAACGGGATGAAGGGTACGCATACATCTATGCTCGTTCTGGCTCGACTGCGTTCCATGACATGCTAATAATATTACATCTTAGGTGCTCTTGGCGGCATGTAGCGTGCCAATTGGGCCAGGAAGGGCGTTGAACCTGTCCTTGCCGCTGGGTCGATACATCCACAATTTGGCCAGCGCAGCCATTGCAGCCTGGCGTGTAGACCTTGGCTTGAAAGTTCTGTGTATCCGCATGTAGTGTATTCTCTCCGACCTTCGGAGTGCGTGTGCACTCCGCCTGACCGCTGAGCGGCATGACTTGTGCAGGCAAAATAGCGGTTGCTCAGAGCCGAAAGGTCCAAGCCGGCAGGCGCAGGTATGATAAGCCCGAAACCATCTTATGCGTGACCTGTGGTTCGCCAACGCGCAATTCGTTGGTGGTGCAACGCCAAGCCGCACCTATCGGCGCAAGCAGCCGGCAACAGCCACAAGCACGCCAGGAACTGCGTGCAGCGGGCGGACTGCGGGAGTTGTTTAGAGACTTGTGTTTCACTGTATCGCCTACTTGCTGTGCTTGCGTTGTGGCCAGTTTACACGTTCTAAAAGCACACTTCGCCAACACTTGACCAGCCGCGCTCGTCGCTCGCATACCAGCACTGCCCGATTTCATCCGTGACCGCCTGTTTCCTTTACCTTTGAGTGCGTCTACAGTAACACCCGTGCCTGTCTGAGCTGACAACGTGCATCGTCTTTCTGTGCTACCCACCAGCGTCCTTGGCTACAAAACAGCCAGAGTGCATCCTGATTGCGGATCCCTGTGTGCAGCCTGCGTGTAGCTGCTGCAAAGGAGCTGCACTTTAACAAGGACGGCGCCGCTCTCAAGGTCATGCAGCAGGGCGTTGACAAGCTCGCCAGTGTCGTCGGGGTAACCCTCGGGCCCAAGGGCCGGAACGTTGTGCTGGAGAGCAAGTTTGGCTCCCCGAAGATCGTGAATGACGGCGTCACGGTCGCCAAGGAGGTGGAGCTGGAAGACCCGGTGGAGAACATCGGCGCCAAGCTGGTGCGGCAGGCAGCCCAGAAGACGAACGACGCGGCGGGTGACGGCACGACGACGGCCACTGTCCTGAGCGCGGCGCTCATTGCAGAGGGCATGAAGGTCGTGGCGGCCGGAGCCAACCCTGTTCAGGTTACGCGTGGCATGGACAAGACCGTGAAGGCCCTTGTATCCAAGCTGAAGGGCATCTCACAGGTGTGGCCGTCCCTCCCCCCCCCCCCCCCCACCCCAGTGTTGCATGCATGGCGAGCATGCGTGTTGAGGCCCGCAACGGTGCAGGACCTGGAGACGGATGAGGAGCTGGCCAATGTAGCAACGGTGTCGGCAGGCAACAACGCAGACATCGGGGCCATGATCTGCAAGGCGATGCAGCGCGTGGGGCGGCAGGGCGTGGTCACGATGGAGGAGAGCCGCACGGCCGAGGACAATCTGTATGTGGTGGAGGGCATGCAGTTTGACCGTGGCTTCATCTCACCGTACTTTGTGACGGACCCGGAGCGCATGGCGGCGGAGTATGAGAACTGCCGAGTGCTGCTCGTGGACAAGAAGATCACGAGTGCGCGCGAGATCGTGGGGCTGCTTGAGGGCTGCATCCGTGGCGGCTACCCGCTGCTCATCATGGCGGAGGACTTTGAGCAGGAGCCCCTCGCAACGCTAGTCGTGAACAAGCTGCGCGGCAACCTCAAGGTCATCGCCGTCAAGGCCCCCGGCTTCGGCGAGCGCAAGACATCGTACCTCGAGGACATCGCGATCATGACCGGCGCGACCATGGTCAAGGTACGCGCTGTCTGGGATGTGGGCACCAGGGCTGTAGGCTGGCAGGTGGTGTGCCTGCGACTGTGGTGTGTGGCTGAGGGGGTGCGGGGTACAGGAGGAGCTGGGCATCACGCTGGAGAAGGCGACGGAGGATGTTCTGGGCACGGCAGGCAAGGTGACGGTGGGCAAGGATGCATGCGTCATCGTGGGCAGCGGGCAGTACGAGGCAGAGATCAAGGCGCGCGTGGCACAGATCCGAAACATGGTCGAGCTTGCAGAGCAGGACTACGAGCGCGAGAAGCTGAATGAGCGCGTGGCGCGGCTGTCGGGCGGTGTCGCCGTGCTGCAGGTCGGCGCGCAGACCGAGACGGAGCTCAAGGAGAAGAAGCTGCGTGTGGAGGACGCCCTCAACGCAACCAAGGCCGCCGTCGAGGAGGGCATCGTCGTTGGCGGCGGCTGCACGCTCGTGCGCCTCGCCGGCCTCACCGACGCCGTCAAGGAAGAGGTCTGCCCCCCCCGCTGCGGCCTGTAATGTGTGGCCTGTGGACCTGTTGTGTGCGGCGGCGTGTAAGTGGCTGGAGGGTGCAGGTGTGTGAGGGAGACGAGCAGCGAATGGGAGCTGACATCGTGCGCAAGGCGCTGTCGTACCCGCTCAAGCTGATCTCGTACAACTCGGGCGTCAACGGCAGCGTTGTGATGGACAAGATCCTCGCCCAGGGCGACGACAACTATGGGTACAACGCGGCGACAGACTCGTACGAGGACCTCATGGCCGCCGGTATCATCGACCCGACCAAGGTCATCCGGTGCTGCCTAGAGAACAGCGTGTCGGTCGCACGCACCTTCCTCATGGCCGACGTCATCGTCACGCAGATCCCTGAGCCGGAGGGCGCAATGCCCGACGCCGGCATGGGTGGCATGGGCGGCATGGGCGGCTACTAAGCAGCCCGCGCTGTGGCCGCGCGTGTGGCCGCAGGTCGCCGTGTGCAGCTGCGCCTGCGCGGAGGGGGGGGACAAACTTGGCGGCGGGGCTGGTGCGGCCTTGTCCGCCCGGGCGGCGCAGGTGTGGCGCTAGCGGCGCTTATGGTGAGGGTGTATGTGGGGTGTGCAACGGCTCGGGCGGGGAGGGTGCTTGCAGGCTGTCGTGATGGCAGCGCATGCGCGACTGTGCCTGACCGCAAGACCGGAGTGGGGTAGGGGCCGCGGCTGTGCTGTGGTTGCCAGCAGGCGCGTGGCCTAGCACATGTGGCCGCAGCCGCAGCGCACAGCTGTGGTGGCTTGTAGTGTTTTGCAATGATGCTTCTGTCTTGTGTGCCAGCGAGTTGGGTAAATGGCATGAACATGCATGTGCATTGTTGCTCTTCCAATGCCTTTGCTGCCACGCACCACCACCATGCGTAGTCATGCGGCGGGTACCGGCAGCACACCACCCGCAGCACGTCACTGGATGCACTGGATGTGTATGCCATGTGCTCCCCACGAGCGTGTGATGTCACAAACCTGCTCTGACATGCAGTCCCTGCTCTGCCTGCTTGAGAATACACGAGACATCCCCCTGGCTTCAGCCAGCCAGCGTTTGCAAGTCACTTGAACATTAGCATATCAGAGTGTTGTACTTGGGCCGTTTGTACGTCCTCACAGCACTCCGCGGAGTTGCCCATCACCAGCAAGGACTCATAACTGACATCTGGTCCAATGTCCTTGGGATCAGCCAGCAGCAGCTGGGAGCGCATGATGCCAGTATCGGTTGCTGTACTGCCAGGCACAGCTGCACCGGGTCGCACACCACGCGAGTCAAGGCCTTACATGTGGCTGCAGTGGACATGGGAACATGATATGTATGTTGATGGTCTACAACGCTACACATCCTCAGTACCGAACAAGGGGCTCTGGACAGTATGTCTGTTGCTCCCTTCCTCTGGAGGATCATGCCGCAACGGTGCACCACCGCAGCTCAGCAGAAACGTCACACACACACTGTCTGTAATGCTCCTGTCCGATGTCACTCACTGCAGTCTGTGGTGTCTGCGCTTGCATGATTCTTGTTCACGGCTTTGGTGATGACGACCGGATTTTGACATGGCGAGTGTTGCACGGCCCATCATAGACTTCACAGCAAGAGGCTGGCTGCAAGCACGGGTGTGAGATCCACATGATCCGGGGATGTTATAGGCTTATTGCACACTACCATGCCACGTCGCCACGCTACGCGCAAGAACCAGCGCCAGGCAGCAGTGCTCGCCGCCCGCCACCAGCCGAGCGCCACAGGCAGCCGCCGCACACTCCGCGCACCGCCATCGGCCCCTTTGGTGTAGCCACACCATGTATTGCATGCTGCCCTCCCTTCAAGTCAACATGTCCCGGAACCCTGGCCCCTGCCGGGGACGCCCAGTGGCCCGGCTTGCGCACAATGCGCCCGGCCATGCACGGCGCCGCTCCAGCGAGAGAGGCCCATGCGCGTCATTGCCACCTTGACATGTGTCATCTGACGACATCAAACGTGCCACACATGCACGGCGGTGCCATTCAGATCATATCACCAAGAAAACCACACACACAGCCACACACACAACAACACACAGGCACACAATACACGCTGCTAGCGCAAGGCCAGCGTCGAGGACACGGGGGCGCAGCAGCAGCTTCACGCCAGGGCGCGGCCGTGCCTAGCAGATGAAGGGTGTCTTGACGTGGGTGTCCTGGCACTCCAGGCACGGGTTCTGCGTGAACTTTGACTTGAGGAGCACCTCCCGCACATCGTGCACAAGGTCGACATTGGCGATGCTTGCGTTCGGATCATTCTGCTTCACCGCATGAACGGTGGTGGTTAGGGCGTTGGTGAGGGCGCCAAACGCCTTGCTCGGGTCGCCGCTGGGGCACGCGTCTGCGGACGTTTCGTTCGCCTGACAGCCGGTGATGAGCACACCGCAAGCGACCTTGGCCTCTCCGCCCGCGCCGGGCGCGCTCGCGGTGCCTCCGGGTGTCGCACCGGGTGCGGCCGTGGAGCCACCGCCGCCAGTGCCCTGCACAGCAGAAACCCAGTGGGAGGTGACACAGCACGTGGAGGCCGTGGTAGGACGATTCAGGCCGAATGTGAAACGGCAGTTGCTCATGGTGGAGGGGAGAGGGGCTGGGCGAGCACCTGTGTGGCGGTGGCGCTCATGCACATGCCGAGAATCTTGGAGAGGATGCCGGCGGCCTGTGCGTGCTGCCCGCCGCCGGCAGCCTGCGACTGCAGGAAGGCCTGCGCCATGCCAAGATACTTGAGGGACTTGGCGCTGGCATCGTTCCCAAACTGCTTCTGCATCATCTTGTGGATTTGGCCGGGCACGACGCTCTCGCCACCCATCTTGTCGCCGAGCAGCTTGCAGAAGAGGCTCTGTGGGAGCGCGCGGTTCTTGTTGTCATCCACAACGCCACCCTGCATGCGCCACTGCCATCACAACTCGTCCCGCGGCTTGCGTGCATGTGGGCTGCTATGCTAGGAGGGGGGCACAGGGGTCGAGGGGGCGCACCGGGATGTCTTTGAAAAACATGCCCATGAGGGCGGAGGGGTCCATGCCTGAGACGCCGGCAGGCGCGTTGGGGTCCTTGTTGCCGGAGATCTGCTGCTCGGGGTGGTCGAGCATGGAGCCGGAGTGGCAGCAGTCGGAGATCATTGTGAACTTGACCTCGGGGGACAGCGGGGAGAAGATGCCGCGCAGATCGTCGTCACAGATCAGGTTCATGTCTGTTGGCACGATAGCCTCGTCCTTGTTGTCCGCCTCTCCGCCGTCCTTGTCTTCCACCTGCAGGCCAGACTCTCTGTCACTGCAACCCTGGCTCTGTGTGGTGATGGCCGAGTTGGGATAAATGTTGGAGCCGGGCAAGTTTCGCGAGCGATGCAGCTGAACTACAGTAGGTGGAAGGAATCTACAGCGGACGAAGGAAGTGGACTAGCCCGCGGGAGGGGGTTCGACTGGGTGTGTCTGGGAGGAGGAAAGTGCAGAGCTTGAACTGTGGGTCCTGCATGGCTGCAGGAAAGGGCAGCTGCACTCACCTGCGTGCCGTGGCCGCTGAAATGGAACACCAGGACATCGCCTGCTTGGCTAGCGGCAACAAGCTCTGCGAGGCTATTTTTTATGTTGGCGCCCGTGGGCAGCTTCTGAGCGGGGGCGTTTGGGTCCTCGTCGATCAAGCACTTCATGTTCGCAGCCTCGAAGCCGTAACAATTCTTGAGCAGCGCATACATCGATCGAACATCATTGACGCACCCTCGCAGCGCAGCATTGGTGCCTGCACAAACATAAATTGGCTTCAGACGGTAGTCATTGTCGGGCGCAGTACTTCCGAACCCAGTTGGTACAACACAGGCCAGTAAAGCTCCCAAGCAGCCAGTCCTCGCAACAGCCATACTAATGATCAGTCTTTTCAGCATCGGGTATGCATTGCTTCGCCATGCGAACGACATCGTGTTCTATGCCGGCCAGGTTACACGTGCAACGCCCGACACGCCCCTGCCGTCCAAATGAGTGAGATACATAATCGAGAGAAAACATGCACTCAGTCATGCTAGATGGCGACTAAATCCGTGCGAGGGAACGCCATGCCTACAAGCAAAATTTCTTTCGTGTATTTCGATGTTAAGCACTTCGGACCCCAGCACGTCATCCTTGAGCGCTCGGATGCCATTGTTTAATACCCTCGTCAATGAACGAATTTATAAGCGCACAAGCTCTGGGATGGAGAAGGTGCTATTTGCCCAATGCAGGTTCCGGAGGCACGCCATCAAATCCACGGCTCCTCCATGCCTCGGCTGAGAACCAGACCAACCATGGGGGAGGAAAAGTAGAGTAGGCTCACCCGGGTAGTTGCATCCCACTAGGAGAGCGCGCTTGGTCATGATGTGCCGCGGGCGTGTAGACGGAAAGAATATGGCACGGTACTGAGCAATACTGCAGCGCGGGCGAAACACAAGAAAGAAAGGCGCGGTTACAAGACGTCGGCAGTTTTGTCAGTCCTGTTTGCTTGCCCTGGCACCCGCCCAATTGTGCAGTACCGCAATCGACGGGATGCATGGCAGGCTCTGGTGGAATGTCCATGCATGCTGACTATCCACCGAAACAGCATGAGTTAGACACGCTCCTCCTCGGGTGCAGCAGTGTCTGCGCAAAAACTTGTGTTCGCTGCCCGTACCGTGGGTGCATCCTTTGAAAGCTTAAGAGATCCAAGCTGAGATCTGGAGAGGAACACTGGTGCGTAGGTCCACGCGACGAGGCACTCACATTGGTACAAGAAGGGGCTCCGAGCCCAAGCCGATCATTCCTGAGTAGACATTCTTGCGTTAATTAGTGATTATCGGTGCTGAACTGCTGCGTGGTCGCCGCACTGATGCGATTGGCTCACGTCGTCAGCGCTCTAGTTGCGCTGCCTCTCCAGCTGGGCCTGGCATTGAACCTACCCGGCGGTGATCATGATCTACCCGGGTGGACTGGAGACTCTGATTTTCAAGAAGGGAGCGCTGAGATCAGGCTAGGCAAGGTGCGTTTGTTCAGCAACACGACGTGCGCTGCTCGGCCGAGAGCGATCAGCAGCGAAGCTGCTTGCTCATGAGCAACATCACCTGCCCATAAAATTACAGGAAGATTGGCATGGAGAAATCCTGCAGCTTTCTTGGGCGCCGCGGGCATTCATTCTCAAGGGCTTTCTGACAGGAGATGAGTGCGACCACCTGATCTCTCTGGCCCAGCCTTTTATGACCAAGTCCGAGGTCGCCGACGACGAGACGGGCGGTGCACTTGACTCTGACGTCCGTACGTCTACCGGCATGTTCCTGGAAACAGCTCAGGATGACATCGTCTCTGCCATTGAGAGGCGTGTTGCCCAGGTACGCGACTCCATCCTGAAACCATCTGACCAAACCTTACGGTTCTGTGCTCTGACAGTGTGTTTCACACGAATCTCTTCACCAGCTGTGCGCATCAGAGCTGGGGTTCCTGCCTGTGTGCCAGCAGCAATGCCATTGGGCACGAGGCGTGCGAGGTGTACACCTGCACCGTAATCCTCGGGCAATCCTCGGGCGTGCCACTCTGAGTCGACAAACCCTTGAAGGGTTTCAGCAAGGTGCTCCAGCCAGCCATCACGTCGACCCATCACGTCGGGGCTTCGGGACGACCACACACACGGGTATGATTCACAGGTGTGCCCACTGGGAGGCAACATGGCTCTACCGGAAACCAGAACAGCTCACCCTGGCCAACAATCCCCGCCCCCATCCCCCTGCCATCGTCGACAACCCCCCGACGTTTTGCAGCCCCCCCGTGCACAGGCCGCACCCCCACAGCCTGCCCACCCTCTACCCACATCACACTCGGCCAGCACAACACTCACGTCGATACCACCCGCCGACAGTGGCACCGGGCTGATGCATGCTGCAGTGTAGTCACGCGTGTAGCGTGTACACCATCAGTTGCTACATGTGGACACGGGAGTGCCTCCAGGTGACGATGATTCCGGAGGAGCACCAGGAGGGCATGCAGGTGCTGCACTACCACAACGGGCAGCAGTACGAGCCACACCACGATTTCTTCTCCGACACGGTCAACGTCGGCCCTGGCACCGGCGGCCAGCGGACGGCGACCGTGCTGATGTACCTGACGACGCCGGAGGAGGGTGGCGAGACGGTGTTCCCGGAGGGGGATCGGACAGTGGAGGGGCCGGAGTGGTCGGAGTGCGCGCAGCAGGGCCTCGCGGTCAAGGCGGTGCGCGGCGACGCCGTCATGTTCTTCTCGCTGAGCCCCGACGGGTCGGAGGATGAGACGTCGCTGCACGGGTCGTGCCCGACGACCAGGGGCGACAAGTGGAGTGCGACCAAGTGGATCCGCGTGGGTGCGATCGGTGAGTGGTGCGCCCTGGCCGACTTCCTGCGCGGCGGCACGCACGGCGCAGTGTGGCACGCTGAAGGTGTGATTGTTGTGCTGTGTACAGGGAGCACGAGGAAGAGGCGGCGGTGGCAACGCAAGGCGTGAAGCGGGATGCTCCATGTGAGGACCGCGACCGGGACTGCCAGGAGTGGGCAGACACAGGAGAGTGCCTGTCCAATGGGCCCTATATGCGCTCCTACTGCCCCAAGGCGTGCAAGCTATGCTAGCAGCTGTGTCTCGCGGGGGTGTCTGGCAGGAGGAGGTCGGGGAGGCTCTGGGCAGCCATGGCTGGCTGGGGAGTCGGGGAGGTGGCGTGAGGCCCAACATGCGACAACGGCAGCGATATACACACTCATCAGCGGTGTACCAGTCGCGGTGGAGCTGTGGCGTGGGCCTGGAAGCATGGCAGTGCGGTGTCACGCAATGGGCGCGGACGATGCGCAACTGGATTCCGCGCGCCCACGCCAGTTTGAGGTTGGCGCGTACACCGTCACCACCCGAAATAATGCGCAGGTACTTTCTTTGTTTGGATTGCGAGAGCGACAGAGAGATGGATTGTTGATGCGGAGGGGATGTAGCATTCATCTGTCTGTCGCTCGTCCTGGTTCGACCAGGACGAGGACCGAATTGTTTGGCACCATCCCGTCAGCAGCTTTGCCGTCGGTAAAAGGCTGATGTATGGTTGATCACTTTGGCGGGTGTTACTGTAGACATGCAGACCTGTCAGCACATGATGATCCACTGACTGTAGGCCTGCCAGGCCGTTGAATCGGCAGCTGCGAAGGCGCGAACACGACATTTGTGCATGCTTATGCATGCGGTGAATTCTCAGCGTGCTTTCATGTCTACTTTGCAACTATGCGTGCCAGTTCTGCGCGTATGCACTGCCGTATTGGTGAATCCTCAGTGCCACGCGATGCGCCATCCAAATCCAGGGCCACATGGTACCAACACAAAACACAACGCGAAGTGGTTTGGATAACGCTGACTCTGGATATCTTCAGGCGGTCGGGAATTTCGAAGCGGGACCAAGTTGACCTCGCCAACTGGTAGCAGGAGCACGCCGAGACAGGTTTGCTCCAGGCGACTTGTACATGATAAGCATGTATTTCATCCGTCCAACAACATAAAGATTGCAAGTTGACAATGGGTGCGAACACTACAGTGCGTGGGTGTATCTCTACGAAGCATGCACGGACATGCCAAAGATATCGACCGAGCGCAGCTGAGGATGCAGCGACGCAGCGAACTTCTCTGTGACCGAATCATTGCAGACTGTGATGGCCACATCATCGCCTGACCGGGTTACAACCACAAGACGCACAGAGAGAGCGTTTCACTCTGCAGCGCCACATTCCTCGGCCGTCGAACGAAACCGAAACACGTGCACAAGACAATCTTGGACCCCGGGTCACCGACGGTGAGGCACCAATCCGTGTCCCCGCTCTGACAAGCATGCAGGACTGACCGCATGTCCTGCCAGCACGGTTCCCAAAAACAGATCACCGAAAAGGCTGGAAAATATCAACACAAAATATCAACACAACACGAGTGGTACAGTGGCCTGCTGTAGCTTGCCAACGGCAGTCACAGCACACAGCATGGCTGGCAGGACATGCGGTGCTCACACAATGAAGCCCTTGGACACAGTGTCGTCGGCGCACTCCAGGCACGGGTTCTGCGTGAACTTGGCCTTGTGCAGCATGGCGCGGACTTCGGTCACGAGCTGCGCATACGACAGGTTGCCGTTGGGGTGCTTGGCCTTGAACTGCGCGATGGTGGTGGTGAGCGCGTTGGTGAGGGCGCCGTACGCCTTGCTCGCGTCGCCGCCCGGGCACGCGTCGGCCGACGTCTCATTCGCCTGGCAGCCAGTGATGAGGGCACCGTTCGCCTCACCCGCTGCCGCAGCGCCGCCGGCCGCAGGAGCGGCGGCGGCGGGGGCCGCAGCGGGGGCGGCCCCACCGCCGAGGCCGCCGAGCAGGCCGGCTGCCTGCATGCATCATACATTTATCGAGCCCTCGAACTGCGGCATCCAAGGACACCTGGCCCGGAAAACATGCATGGCGATCGGTGGCAGCAGCTGCAACCCCCGAACGTCGCCTCGGCAATGGCGCTTGTGCGCATCTGAGCGCTTCCACACCGCCAGCGAGCGCTTCCACACCGCCAGCGCTTCCACACCGCCAGACATGGCCACTGTGGGGCAGGGGCAGCCGTGAAGCGCAGGAGTGCACAGACATACGCAGGGGAGGGGGGGGGGGGGCGGGGGCTTGCCTGGTCGGCCGAGTCCTGGGCCTTGGAGAGGATGCTGCCCAGCATACCTCCGGCGGTAGCGGCGATGCCTCCCTGCGCCTGAGCCTTGGCCGCAAAGTCCTTGAGCATGCCGAGCGCCTTGAGCGTCTTGGCGCTGGCGTCGGCGCCGAACTGGCTCTGCAGGGCCCGGTGGATGCCGCCGGCCTCGACGGGCATGCCGGCCTTCTCAGAGAGCATCGCCATGAACGACTGCGTCGGAAGCGCTCGGTTCGCCGCCTCCTCCTGCGGCTGCACGCACCTCCCCCTGTCAGCCGCCACAGTCACACCAGTCACACATGTGTGCGCGCGCGGCGCCGTTGGCAGACATAGCGGTAGGCACATCCACAGACCATGCGTGCGTGCAAATGCATCGTGGTGAGCGGCCGCACAGGACACTCTGTCGCCATGACGACAGGAGGCTCTGCAGTGTGGATCAGCCCAGCGGCAGCCACCTGCCTGGCCGCACTCAACGGGTGGCCGAGTTCGTGTGGATGTGGTCGCGTGACCTGATCGCACGTATATGCTTGGGCTGACAGACCGCATGCTCGCACGCTTTTGCCACTGTGCGGCCGAAAAGCTCTGCAGAGTGCGGGCGGCAGACTCGACACCACAGACCGCACTGAATCCGTTGCCCCCATGCGGCACCCGGCTCGGCAGCCCGGGAAGACGTGGCGCAGGATTCCACAACCGGACGGCAGATTGTGCATGCGTGCCACGTGCAGCAGTGTGGCCCTGCGTATGCTGAGCATGTGAGGTGGGGCAGACCTTGACGCCGTTGAACAACGCCTCGAGCGCGTCGGGGGGGGTGTCCGCGGCGACTCCGGCGGGGGCCCCAGCCTTGTCGCCCGAGATCTGCTGCTCGGGGTGGTCGAGCATGGAGCCGGAGTGGCAGCAGTCGGTGACCATCGTGAACTTGACGCCCTCCGGAATGTTCTCGAAGATGGCACGGAGGTCGTCATCGGTGATGATGTTGAGGTCCGTCGGCACGATCGCCTCGTCCTTGTTGTCCGCCTCTCCGCCGTCCTTGTCCGGAACCTGCACCCGGCCACAATGTGTGGGCTGCGTGGAAACATGCCGGTCACTGGCCGCACATGCATCGCAGGCATGAGACAAGGGGGACCCGCGATGCCGCGCGCTCACGCTGCGGGCGACGCCGTGTGCGGCGGACTGCTGCCTGCCGCGCGGCGTGGGGCCGTGGCGGCAAGACGAGCCAACCTGCTGCGGCCGTCGCCCACAGGGTAGACCCCGGCTCATCAGATGTTGCATCCTGAAACACCACAGCACTGCCGCGGGGGTTGGCCATGCATGGGGGCTGACGCAAGCGTGCGGTTCCGGGGACATGTTGCAGTGATGCCGGCGACACTGATCGGCGAGGAGTGCAGCGATGGCATGAGCGCGTGTCAGTTGCAGCGAGCCCAATTGTCCCAACAGGCGGCTCCGCGCGCGGGGGCATGCATTGGCGAGCTCACAAGAGGTGCCCCTCACGCATGTGCTGCAGGCAGGCAGGGGAGCACCTGCGTGCCGTGGCCGGAGAAGTGGATGAAGAGGATGTCGCCGGGCGCGGCGGAGGCGACGATCTCCTTCAGGCTCTTCTTGATGTTGGCGCCAGTCGGACTCTCCTGGTTGGGGTTGGTGTCTACCAGGATCTTGATGTTGGCCGGATCGAAACCGTAGTGGGTCGTGATCATCTTGTTCATGGAGGTGACATCGTTGACACACCCCCGCAGAGCTGCCTGCGTGCCTGCATCAGGGCGGCGTGTTTGTGCGTGTGTCAGCGCAGCGGCACGCCTTGCCTGCGCGGCGCTGTGTTGCAAGTGCCGTGGTGGCTGTGCACAAACCCCCTGCATAGCCCGGCGACGCGCCACTGGGCCGGATGCCCTGACATGCACAACACGTTGCAAAGTAGAGTGGTTCTACGTGGGTCAGCATGCTGTGCGACGGGAAAACGCAGTGTCATGGGAGAAGTCCGTCATTGGCACGGCGGTGTGCGATGTCTGCGTACCAGAACACTAAGCCACGACGACTAGAGTTTTCCCATGAGAGTTTGACATGCCGGCAGGGACCACGTGTTCGCCGGTGCGGGACATGGAGGTGCAGTGGAAGGTGCACGCTCACAGGGAGCATGTGAGGTGGTCGCGCTTGCCCTCTTTGCGACCGCGCTGCTCACGGTAGCAAGGCTTAGTCAATTCGAATTTGCTGTATTGCGTGCGCCGCGAGGTCCTCGTCCCGCAATTGCAGGCCGATGCGCTGTTGCAGTGACGCCGCTCAGTCTGGGCCCACGGAACAATACAAAGTGGGCAACCTTACACACGCCTTGGCAGCAGACAATGCCGAAGATTAAAAATTTCATGCATCGGCGCAGGAACCATGTGCGGGAACGGATGGAGTCCGGGTTTCGCGCGGACGGACTGTGCGGTAGGCATGGGACCTGCGGTCGAGCATGACCTGCTGACTTTGCGTTTTCTTGCCTCAACCAAGTGTGTGACTTGAAACGCGTACCTGGGTAGTTGCAGCCGATCAGAAGAGCGCGCTTGACCATCTTGACCTGTCGTTTAGATATCGAGTTCCGTGGACTGTTCTGAGATTCGGGTGGGATGTCGCAACGTGATTCAAGCCCTCTGCTGTGTGATACCAACCTAAACCCTCTCTAGTCTGCATCACAAAGTTTCGTTAAGGTCGAGCGCGCCGCGACCAGCCACGGACGGTCTGTGAGCGCTTGAGACACCGAGAGGTTCCGGCAGCACATGCATCGTGTTCCGCGACCGCAGCGAGTAGTCATCCACACCGCCGTACCAAGGTACCACAGCAACAGACCATGTGTCAGCTTGGCGCGCTGGACATCGAGCGCTGCGACCGCCTCGCGTGGAGGGCGTGCGCCACGCTCGCAAGGACATGCACTTCCAGAGCCCGGATTGCGCTCACGTTCCGCAGGCTGTGCACGTGGCAGCGTAAGTTGTCGTGTACGTGGGTGCGTCAGTGACTAGTGCTGGGAAGCGGTTGGCGGTGTGCGGCCTCGCACGCGACTGTTCCACAGCCCCGGTGTTGCGGGTTTGCCCGTTTGCGCGGCTCAACAGGCGCTCGGGCGGCGTGTGTGCACGCGTATGCAACACGGACAGGCTCGGCCATGGTTGCATCACCCGACTTGTCATGGCTTCTTCACCTGTTTTTGTCTCTGGTCGAAGTTCACATCATGAGTGGTCTGTGGTACAGTCTCAGGCAGACTACCCCGACACTCCCACAGTGGCTGACCACCACAGTGGCTGACCAGTGGCCGCAACTGTGCACAGCCCCACAGTGCCTGCTGCAGCTGCCACAGCAGGGTTTTTCTAAGGTGTGAATGGGGCCACACTGTGTCTGTGGCACAGCCACTGCTCATGCATATGCAGGGGTCTGTGTCTGTGGCACAGCCACTGCTCATGCATATGCAGGGTTCTGGTGCAGGTGTGCATGCATGGTGTCCGCCTTACTGCAGCCACCGACGCATGCACATGTCACTAACAACTCTGCCACTAACCACTCTGCCGGCACTGCTGGCACACGTCTGCATGCACTCTGCAGATCATGTGGCACAGCTCAGGCAGGTGCAGATCATGTGGCACAGCTCCAGTGGTCGGAGGACGCTATAAAAGCTGATCCCTTCTTCGGAAGGTCTTGGGTTCGATTCCGCGTGCCCCCCTGG